>CAJQUN010002470.1:0-26349 GCA_907163345.1 Haberlea rhodopensis | reverse complement strand
CTACAACTCATCATAAAGCTTGGTCTCAGTCAACATATATAGCCAAGCTGTGAGGGGAATATATAATATCAAATCTATTGTTAAAGACTCATTCACTCTAGAAGCGAGCGACGCAGACTCCCGAAAGAGGAACTGACGCAGACTCCTGAAATAGGAGGAGACAAAAACTAGCAGACACAGACCTCGAAAGAGGAGGAGACGCAGACTCACAAAAGAGAAACAGACACGGACATCAAGAAAGGAGCAAGACTCCGGAGAAAGAGCAGGAAGCCTCAAATAGATTTTAATAACATCTTGACAAAGACCCTTCACTATCCTAAATTTGAAGACCTGAGTTCCAAGCTGAGCATGGTAAACATATATGACTGAGCTTGAGGGGGAGTGTTGAAATAGATAAAAGATGACATGTGTTTGACTTATCAAGACTCTATAAAATTAATATTTTTAATATTATTCATGATTTGATTTTATCTCCATATCTTTTTTATTTTTAGATTAATTGTTTCTTTTGATTAGATTAGAGTGTTTTCCCTTGATTCTAAGTATTATGAGTCTGATTAGATTAGAGTGTTTCCTTGATTCTAAGTATTATGAGTCTATAAAGATACATTTTATCTCTTTATTATTATTAAAAAATAGAGTTTATACTCCAAGATTCTGTTTTTCTACATATGGTGAGGTGGCCAAGCCAACGATATCAGCATGTGATTTTCAATAATTATAGATACAAGATTCGATATAGATGTATTTTTCTCACAAAATATATACTTTGTCGGATCCCACAAATATTACACTGATTCTAAAATGGTGAAGAATAAGAAGCAGAAGCTGTCTCTTTTAAATCCACATTCACATCGCGCCTGACGCCCTGCTGCTCGTCAAGAACACAATCACTCGTCATCCTAACGCTCCATGGAGCACCACCACCACCAACCCTACCGCCATCCCAGCGAAGAAACATAGTGACATGCGTCACAACAACAAAACCACCGTAACATCGACATAACCACCAAGATCACACGCTCATCCACTCCATACCCAAAAATCACGAGAGGTTCATCTCGAAGGAAATACAAAAAAGCCACGCGCCCATCGTGAAGATGAACCGATGATGGAGACAGGGTGCCACAATAGCAAAGGAAAACCATGAAAGGATTATGATCGCGTAATTCACCTGGAAATAGGACGCGTTAGTTTTGATACGTTGGAGGGCGACACTGAGCTTTCTGGCATCGAGTAGGACACCATTTGTTTCCACGGGCGTCGGATTCCGACTCCTGATCTGATCTTTTGTCTGGCGTGGGAATCTGTTGATGGTGTTGTTGAGATTGTGCCGTATGCAGTAGACATCTTAACAATGTTTGTAGGGGTGGAAGGATTCCCAGAGAATATGCAGAAGGAGATAAAGGATGATGGCTCTGATTTAGAGATGTATAGGAGAAATGCTAATCAAAGTTTTCAATGTAAGATATGATCCGTTGCTATACATATTCATCTACTTTCTATTTTTAGCATAAATGAAACGTGTCTGCTTAGTATCGTTCTAGGATAGAATGTATACTAAATAATATTCAAATATAATGTAGAACCAACATATATTTTAATTATTTATCTATATATATACTATTGTTTATCTTGCCAACTGGAAATATATTGTTTTAAACACGAGAAGTTTTAGCTATATACTATTTTGAAAAAATTGGTGCGGTGTATGCACCCACACATACATATAAATATGTATATGTATATTTGTATGTATGTGTGGGTGTATGTACCGAGGCCCGAACTCTATGTATACTAGAATTTCCCTTACGATTGATTGTGTCATCTTTCTCATATATAAATGGAGAGAGGATTTTAAACTTATGTTTACAAAATGAACTTAGCAAGCTATTAATTTCACTGATGTGGATATATGTACTTAGGGGAGTAGGATACAGTTAGTCCGTTAGAACTTAGAAGAGATATCTGGATAAAAAGCTGCTCACCTCCTCAATCATTAACATAAATAAATTAGTGTCCAGCACCTGTACATACTTTTTATACAATGAATTAATTGTGTTTGATACATTGAAATATTCATATGTTGTCTAAAAAATTTGTCAAAAATTTCAATAAATTATTAGCATTGACATAATTAATGCATATAAAACTGTGAATAAATTAACTAAAACATGAAAGTAGTAGGAAAAATGTTGTTTCAACTTCACATTTCATCATCATCGCCGTTGCAGCTTTCTTTTTTTTTCTTTCGTACGTTCGATCATACGATTGCATGTATTTTACAGTTACTAGATGTTTTTCTCTAACAATATACATTGTTTTTTGTCTAAATTAAATTTTGTAACGTTAAAGTTGTCGTATGATAGGGAACTTCGCACACCATGTTTCGCTTTTTATGCACATATGTTTGTCAAATTGGTATCACTGATTGATTTTTAATGTCTGTATCAATATACATAATGGGAAGGCAGATCCTAAACTTCTTTTCATGGATTTAATTTCATTTTTGGAGCAACTAAATATTTGAAACAATTCAAAAAGAAATCAGAAACCTCACTGAAATTAAAGAGTTTTATACACAAATTTAAAAAATTCAGAAGTACATTGAAAATTAGAGCATGTTTCGAAACAAATAAATAGAGTTTTCAAGTACTGAAAAAATTAATGTATGCATTGCATTCAGAATTCGTATGCTCACAACCAACTCAGGCTTGTCTAACTTTTTACAAAGGCAATTTTGAAATCAAACATATCTCATTGTGGTACATAACTACCAGAATAATTACATCATATGCGACTCTCAAATGCATAAATAAAATGGCGCTACTGACAACTAAAATGGCATAAAAGCACATTTAAGATATAGCAGGCTTTTATACATTCAAAGAATTACACAAAAAGTCCAAATCCTTGTTCATTTGAAAGACATCTTTCCCTTGATTTCTCCACCTTGTCCTCTGCTGAGAAGATCCCTATGCATCTGCAAACCATCTCCATCGAATTCGAGTTGAAGTATAAGAAGCCTTTTCATGCACTTGAACAGATAGTCCCCAGTCTTCAATTTCACTTGGCACACAAAGTCCGCTTCCTCCGCTTTGGTTTCAAACATAGAAGAGGAAATTTTCCAATGCATCGGTTATATCAAAGACAATTCTGCCCCCAGCAACAGCCTCTGTTATTTATATTCTTCCCGTTGTCATAAGCAGTCCCCCTCGTTTTTCCATCTTTGCAGTTCTGTCCAGAATCTTGTGTTTCTGAAAACTTTTGAGTGATGCCAGTAACAGCATAATGCAGTAGCAATTCACAGCCTGCAGCACTTAAATGATTAATAGAACCAACTAAGATGCCTAGCGGAATCTTCCTAAACAACCGGCTTTGTTGGATGCCGAAACCGAACCCTTTGACATCGGGGTCATGGACCAGTTTTTGTTCCAAAATATTTAATATATGTTTCTTTGAATTCCTTCAGCCAAAGTGCAATTGTCGAACTTTCACGCTCATGAGAAATCATGCCATGTTTATCAAGTAATTTAGTCCTCCGGTTTTCCATCTTGTGGCCTGCTTTTACCTCATTAGATTTATTTGAGCTGTAGAGCTTCAGAGTCCGAGTTTGGATACTTCAGTTAGATAATCGACTAAAGGATCTTGATCAAATTCGGTGATGGGGTTCAGACCCCGCAATAAACCTTGCTGCTCCCACATAACAAGAGACTTCCACATCATGCAAGAGAAAAGGCTGGTCAGCAGGGATGAATCCTGAAGGAAAACTATCTGCATGAATATTATGTGTAGAATAGCAGAACAGACGCATAAAAGAACCAACCAGGAAAGTTCATCACCATGGCCCTGTAATATGAAGGTTAAAAATTAAAATTTTGAAATAAACCAGTTCAATTATATGCTTATCATGAGATAGAATAAGGATATACCACATTGATTTATTGTCTATCATGTTCATCTTTGTAGCAGCTTTGTCAGAAGATGGGTGTAAATGCCCTCTATAAGGAGAAACTGAGCCACATACTTTGGTGAGTAAATGCTGAAAATATTCCTGGGACATGGGTCCGGCCAAATTCTGAACAAGTTATGCTCATATGGAAAATATGCACGAGAAAATGGGAGCTTGGATCCAATTTCCACAGATACGCCCCACCGCATTGGTCTGGAGAGTATATCCAGCACTTGAACGACAAACTCAGTCTGAAGTTCCATTACAGAAGGCAAACCCTGTTACGTATCAAGCCTACCATTGAGTGGTACAGAATCAGATTTACTATTTTATTTGGCTGTGATTGGAAATTAAACAGAAAAGTACAATATCGACTCCTCGAACCATAATGTACCCAAAAAATAAAGTATTCAATCAGAAAAAATCTTGACTTCCTCTGAGAAAATCTCTTACATATCGTATTATGTAAGTAAACTTTAGGAACCACAAGATGATGGCATGTACATTTATTACCCTACTTTGCACAGAATTAAATTCATAGTTACTGAAATTGAAGACGAATTACTCAATATAAACATTCAAAAAAGGTTAACTACTTACGTCTCTAGGAACCAGTTGTGTAACAGGCACTTGTCTCCACAAAATCGAGGGTGAAATACAAGGCATACAACTTGGATCGCCACTCCACTCGCTTGTAATTTCCATTCCCAAATGAAGAAAAGGCCTTTTAATGAATTCTTGCAAGATTTGGGATACATCTTGCTTCAAAATTATTGGATCTAAATGCCATAACAACAACCTGGAAAGCAATTGGATTAAAGCTCTTGATACAGATGAGTAGTTACAAGTAAGCCAAAAAAATGAAACTGAATCAAGACACTCATTTCATTTTTATATACATCTACTCTTCTATTTCATGGTCAGGTTCAGTGATTGTCCAGTAAAGCGTAATTTCTACAGCCCAAACAAACAAAAGCTAATCATAAGATATCAAAGGAAAAAAACATCAATTAGATTAGCATCCCCTTTTCATTGAATGGATGCTAAAGTATCTTAATAGATTTTAATGACTAAATCTGGCATAACATGTTATAGCAAATTCTTGAAAAAGAAGAACATAGAGTTCCTCGAGTGTTAAATGGCAATATACATTGTTAGCAATTATATGCAAAATTCAAAACGGACCGCAAAGGTACTTTTCGTCTTTCTTGATGTTGAGATCCTTTGGAATATGGCTAAGTAAGCCCGAAAGAGTAAAAGTTTTGGCATCACAGAACTTCATTTCGCGGATAGAAGTTGATGGTACTGTATTTTGCAAGCCTGGGGCAAGAGCTACCAGTCTGATTACGGCATACAAAACCATATCACATAGATCACCTGCACAAACTACATATCTGCAATTTCAGGTGGCCATTTCAACAAATTTCAAAAAGATATGCGAGGTA
This sequence comes from Haberlea rhodopensis, assembly GCA_907163345.1. NCBI lineage: Eukaryota > Viridiplantae > Streptophyta > Magnoliopsida > Lamiales > Gesneriaceae > Haberlea > Haberlea rhodopensis. The sequence continues at coordinate 20,952 of CAJQUN010002470.1, read as the reverse complement.
TAATAGTTTATATATTTCTTTTGAACTGCTTAAAAGACTAGTCCACCAACACTGAAATTTCAGCACATGCTATGTAAATAATCATCAATCTCAAATTAAAATCTAAATTCACGAAAAGTATGAAACTACCTAGCCATCTGTTTGAAAATTGTGCATATTTTCGGACACACAGAAATGCTGCTGGCTTACAGAATTATTATCGATCGTAACAAAAATGCAACATAACAAAATGTATGAAATATACATCAAATCTATGTACGTCCAAGTAATCACCTTTATGCCCTTACCATATTTTCTATCAGTCAAATTTCAAGTAACTTTCCATCCGAAAAAGTTACATGTTAGTTAGTCTTTCGAAATATGATCCAACCTCTTCAAACTCAATGATTTCAACAATTCCACACATTACATTCAATTGCAAGATATAACAGTGATGATTGTCCTAAGTGTTTGCTCTCGATCATTGAATCAAATACCTACAAAAATGTACACTGAAAAACTACCATCATAGAAGATAAAATGAGGTAGAACGAGACTTTTCGCTAACTTTTCTATTATACCCAACTGGATGCAGTGGGCACAGTGAAGCAGAGAATACGCGAGTATCCAGAATCTGAACCCTGGAGATACCGCTGAGGTTGATGAGCGGTTCAGATTTGAGGGATGTCCATTCTGATCTTTGCTTCTGGCGGTTAGATCCAGAGTTTGGAGATTCGAAGCGACTGCGGTGAAGAGAGAGCTGATCTCCGCAAATCTCGACATTTGGGAAGTATTTTTTTTCTTGTTCCTCGCCCAAGAATCAAGAAATATAATGTATTCGCATTTTATGAAGCCCTGGGCTTAGAAAAATTATAAAAATGGGCCTGCACCGGGCTTTTCAACTTGCGATTCGGTATTGCGCATGGATACTACAGATCTATCAACCAGATTGGTTCTACATCCTTAACTCGAGATTTCCGTCCTATTTTTTTTAATCAGCGGCTGTTCATCCTGTTTTCTTACTCTATCGCCATGCACGGGCACAATCGGAGCGTCACAAACATCCAACATGTGCAAATATAATCCAGTGGCATGCAAGAAAACCTGTCCCACTCTTACATGTCCAATAAAAGTTGGAATCCGAATATTAATTCCAAAAATTACATAATGATATCTTCTTTGTTGATATAATTTTTCTGTTCGAGTGAAAATAACAATTCAAGCACATAGATTTTTCAATAACTACTTATATGTTTACCCCTGCTCAACGAAATCCAATGTATCATGTTGATGAGAGTTGTGCATACAATTTTATTATCTGACGGGTTTGAGACAAGCCAATCAACTTCATAATCTATAGTATAGGTATTGAAAGAAGGTGAAACTTGAGATTGATCATCTTCATATGACCCCAACGATTTCCCCAAGCCTTCCAACTTCGACTTCAGCTGAAATTTCCTACATATCTAGGTCATGGGACGACTGTATAACGACAGCATCGGCCATGTCAGGGCTCCTCACTGAATATTGAAAAGTCCATCCATAGCATGCACCAGCATGGGCACCGATCTTATTGACAGCGAAAACAGCTCCTACAAAATCAGGGTATTTCCTCGCGATTCTTGATATGGCATCCTGAGCTGCTAACTTAGGTTCCATGCCTAACCTCATACTCTCCACCACTTGGTAGCTAAAGAAGAGAGACAGGGAAGGGACAATGCTTAAGTTTGCCAAACTCGGGGAACCCCATCATAGAATCATAAGCCATACAGGAGAATCCATATACGGTAGCTTTTAAAAGAATACCATGGAAGGAAGCGCATCATGACATCACCATCCCCTGTTGCGCCGCATGCTCCAACTTCAGTGTCAGCATATGCTGAAGATCCAGCAATAGGTCCATCACCAACCCTGATGGCGAAAAGTTAGTAGAGCAAACATATCCAATTGAAATCTATGTTGGTAGCGGGATACAAGTTTATCCATGTCGATCGATTCCCCATTAATAGTTTGATTTGTCATCAGCTATCCATTACACTGTATTTTTTTATCATGGATACATTTTTTTCAAAACGCCTAATCATCTCAGAGAGTCCTGTTTAATGGCTTAGCTTCATGTATAAATTATAAAAGGCCGCATCATACACTTGTACAGTATAGAAATTCTTTTTTTAATGACATGTGTCTTGGTTGTGTCATCAACCGTACAAACAAGTAGAGAGGCACATGAGATCTGACATAGGCCCACTAGCCAAGTTCTCATAATTCTGTATCAATATTATCAGTTCTTCTTTCTAGGCTACATTTTGGGAGTTTTCAGGAACTCATCTAGATCACATGTTTTCCTCAACAATAACTTTTTAACCTAATCATTGCCTGAAAACATGTGCATCTGTTGAAAAATATTTGTTTATCTTTTTATTAAAGTAAAACAAATAAATATTCTCAAATAAGTTAAAGATGATGACTTTGGTAAATAATAAAGACAGATTATTGCATGGATCAAACTTGTGAGATAAAATTGGCATACTATTATTACCTGCCAGGAATCTTAAAAGTGGCCCCATTAGTTGATGTACCAACAGCAATGTGTCCTAGCTAGAAAAAATATACACACAAGAAACAATTGACCACGAACCCAAAACGGGAGTGCCAAATGAAACTGTCAAGTAGGAAGAGAAGTTACTTTGTCAATAACAGCCAATGATATTGTATCATGGTTGTGGATCCCAAACTGATACGACCCTGATTTGTCAACACCGGCACTCTTAGTATTTGTGCATCACATCACCAAGGTTAAATATATTCTCAGTATGGTAAGGACCACAATCCTCAACTGGCAGAACATTTTCCTAAAATTTGGCTGGCACTTATTTTTTCCATTTTATCCACTTTTCTATTGATTCTTCCGAGCTTAGATTTGTTGGACCTGGTAGACCCATTGAAATAGCAAATATTGATGCTTGCTCTCCAACAAGCATGGTGTGCTGAGTATGTTGCATCACTAATCTGGCCGCTTTGATGCCTTCACTCACATACCTCTCATTGCAGCAACAGCTCCAACCTCCATTGTCACCTATTCATGTCTTAGCAACGGTCAATGATTCACATTGTAGCTATATCATGAAATAATAATTCAATAATTGACAAATATATGTCACATAACTTACACCATTCATGATCATAGCATCAATAGTAGTTTCTCCATTCTCATCAGGACTTCCACCAGGACCAACTGTTCATGGAAACAATAATTAATATGAACCTAAGGATGATGGTGACAACGATGATAGAAGAATAAGACAGAAAGTTAAGTATGACTGCAACCAAACAAACCCCTCACCATTGTGTGACAGAAAGTTAAGTATGACTCCTACCAAACGAAACCCCTCACTATTGTACGCCGCCTAAAAAGCAACGTAGTTTCTTAATATTGAAACAAAATATTTATTAGGTACAGAAAACATTTGCTTAAGTACAATTCATTAACAGTGGATATCAGAATGCACATCAGTTGTGCACTTGTGCTACATATCATTTCCTTCTTTTACCAAGAGGGGAATGTGTAACTGGATCCCAACCTGTGCCATCGCATCTTAATTTCTCACAGGCAGAGCAACCTTCTATCACTGCATCCATGGCCGAAAACCCACTATTAACTGTCCTCCATGCTGCCCTGACAGCTTCCAAGAGGGCCAGGTGCTAACAACAATGGGGAACTCCGCATTCTTTAATTCATCTCCAAATGCCTGATTGAAAAAAACATGTCAAGGAGTTGCGTATCTCGCATTTTTGTTTGATATTGATACGTTGTAGCTGGAAATTTTGAGATTAGTTCAAACAACTAATGCTCAAGTAGCCACTTGAGCACCACCAGAATTATTTTCTTATGGCCTTATCGAATTCTCATCAAGACCCAGCATTGACAAAGTTAAACACTTCTCTAACTCTCTTACTATGCTCGCCAGTAACCCATCATTCATGTTTTGCATTGACATTATAGGAAACTTGAAGTTGGACTAAGCAATACTAAATTTCACTAAAAGCTAGTTCTACCTCCATATGACTTCATCGTGGAAAACCAACATTACTACAATCGGACCAGTTGGTTGGCCATATTATGGTCGGATCTATATGATTCAACAAGTTTGCAAAAGGCCAACGAAAACGCAATCTTAAACAGGCGGAAACTAAGAACCCAGAATCTCAATAGCGATTTTGGGGATGAAACAAAATCAGCAAAAGAACTTATAAGGACATACAATCAATACATCTGCCAGCTACGGCTAGGCTGGAGAAAAGAGTAGTAAATTACCGAAGGAAGTGGTTTAGCGAGGAAGACGAGAGTAATGTACAGTTTGACGGAGCAGCACGGCATCACAGCTGTTGCGAATGAACCCTTGTCAGTCCCGTTCATTGCACATTATTATTATTAACGGCCCCGTACGGCCGTACAATCGTTTATGTGCTTATACTGTCGATTTTGGAAATAAAATTTTTTTATCAAGTCAATTTGCATAAACAAATTTATATTATAATCAATCGGTTTTGTAAATAATTATATTTTTAATTAAGGCAATTATTTGATAATCTAATTAAACATATTTAATTAAACATAAACACTGTTATTAAATAATTGTCACAATTGAGACAATATTGTACTTATTACAATTGATGGGAATAATATTATAATGATAACAATTTGGATAAAATTATAATTTGTGAAGTATCTTTGCGTAATGATAGGCAACGAAACAAATGACTTTGAATGTCGATACGAGATTTGAATTCTTTGTCCTTAAAATGATATTAACCAGCTATGATACTTAGGGTTGCAGTGACAGTTCGTTTCCCAATATACAACGATTATAACACTTGACAGAAGCAGTTTAAACCACAAATCATTAAACCACTAAGGTTTAAAGATACTCAAACTTTGTAACAAGAAAGCGAGATGAAGAATGCACATATTTTTTTCTTAATCATGTGTTTAGTCACTCAAAAACGTATGTTAAAATTCAAGAAGGTTTGTTTTTATACTTACCAATAGATATCACAAAAAAACATTATTTTATAAGTATCATTTCACGAAAATCGTAATAATACGCCAAATGCACACAAACCTTCACAGAAAACAAATTCTCAGGCAACATACAATGCTGGGGCGCTGCAAGGGCAGTGCCCTAGCGTTACCCCCACTACCCAATTTTGCTCGCTGTTTTAGCGTCCGAGTTTTCCCATTTTTCCTACTTTGAATTTTTTCAATTTTAATGATTAATTTCAATTCATTAAGCATATTTTTCAACAATCAATACTCATGAGTTGTAAAGTAATGCAGTTATTGTGAAAGAGATTGTTGGATCACAATAATTGTCCATGTATAAAGTTCAATTGTTACCACAAGTTATAGCTTTTGGTAAATCGACAAACAATTGATCCTACATTATCGATTTAAGAATACGTTAACCAACATAACAAATAAGTTTATCCCATGAAAATCTGAAAACTAATTAAAATATTCAAAATTTCTCAAAATAAATTTCGGAAAAAATAAGAAGTTGAACGAATCCGAAGTTCCGAACTTGAGCCCGAGACCATGAGAAACGAGCTGTGATTTCGTAACTAAAGAAAAATGATGCATCGATCAAAACAGACGTCATCTGATCTGACCAGATCTTCGTAAAATTAGTCACCAGAAACGAATATTATTTTTTTCTGGTCATTTACGACAATTTTGTCCTAGGATCAAATTCTTGGTATTAATCTTGATCATCTCCACTCATTTAAAATGTACATATTTTTTAGATTAAGCTCTACCAAGATACAGTAGATGTTACTCTTGCGCTGTGAAATTTCGACTATTCTGTGAAATTTCGACTATTCAACCATCAGAATTGATATAATTAATTTTTATTTATGAATACGTTAGTGACATAATCAAAGGCACTTGGGATATATAAAATATTTACTCTTTTATGTACACACATATTAAAAGAGTGTTCACACTATCGAACGATAATATTTATTAATTGGTTCACATTTGAGTTCATTGACTTTTTTTTATAACCAATTTTCAGGCTTACACATGATTATACTTGGGATAGTAACATCGGCCCATCATAGCTACTACTAGATAAACCACTGGATGTATTTGAATAACCAGGGTTTGAGGTTGGATCCATTTAGAGTTGCAAACGAATCGAACATGTTCACGAACTTTTCGATACGGCTCGAAAAATATTTGATTTCTATTCGAAATTCTTAAATTCGAGCCGAACTCAAACATGTTAGAACCTTCTTTTGAGCCGAACTCGAGTCCAAATTACTTTATTCAATAGTTCGCTAGCCGCTCGAGAACTTTAATATTTTATTAATATAATATAATTATATATTAAATAAATATATTTCGAATATTTCGGGTATTTATTTTCGAGTAATATTTCGAATAGCTCGCGAAAATGTTCGAATATTTTCAAGCCGAACTCGAACTTTGATTCGAGCCGAACTCGAGCCAATTTTTTAAAATATTCGAACTCGAACTCGAATATAACAATTTCGAGCCGAACTCAAACCTTAAAATTTTCTGTATATTCTGCTTGATTCGGTTCTTTTACACCCCTAATTCCATTGATATCACCGCCAATGTCCTACATCATAAGAGAGGAAATTTGTTCCATAAGGATTCGAACTCATATTGCTAGCCTCCAGCAACTTCAAACCCCTTTTTTTGCCATCTAGCTATGTCAGGGGGTGTTCATAGACTTTATTAATCGAGCAGTTGATGGAATTCCAAAATTTAATAAATGGAATCGCTATATTAAAGTATTAGAGTGCAGAATCTATATGCCTTTGGAGAAAATGACAAAATAAAAAAATTAAAAATTAAAGGATGAATTTGTACAGACACAAAAGATTGAAGAAACTTTGCTATATATATATATATATATATTAAAGAAACTGGTTAAATGGAAGTTATATGGTTGGAGTCATTTAAATAATAAACGCCACAAATATGTATGACTAAATGTGAACACTATTACTTAGGTCAGATAAGGTTATGTCAAGTTTTCTTTTTTATTTTTTATTTAGTTTAATAAGATATACAGGCTTGACTAATCCTTGGATGATGACTCCAACCCCTCAGAATCACTACCAGGTAAATCGATGGATGTATACCGATGATAAGTTTCTGAAGGAGTGAACCAACATGATCCGAACTCGGACAAACCCTCACAATATTTCAGCGGAGAATTGATTGTCCTAACCAAGATGTTCCTAAATGAATAGATTGATGAAAATTAGATATTGACCAGGTAAAGAAATAAAAAAAAAAAAAGAAGAAAAGAAATGGATAGTCATGTCCAAAATTTGAAACACAGATTGAGCCATCTTATTTAATTATTTACATTTAAAAAATTTTGAGCTCGAGTTCGATTTAAGTGATTTTTTATGCTGAAATTCAAGGTACACCACATAGAGATTTTTGTAACCGACCTTGACTCAAGTAATTCAAATATGTGAATTTATTTTCAAAAAAAAATACCCTTTGTATTTTATAAAATTAATTAGGATAAATTTAAAAAATGGTCACATAGAACATGAGTCTTTCCAACACCAATATCAAATTTTCAGAACTAATAAAATATAGTTACATTTAAATTATAGGTCCAAACTTTTATTTCTAATCAAAAGTGGTATCACAACTCATTATTTCATTTTGGGATCACTTTTATTAAAAAATAATTTTTATTAGATAAATTTGTTAAAAATATCTATATAAAATTATTTTTGATTAAAAATAATTTTTGTAAGATCATTTTTAAATTTACCCTATTATTTTTTAAAAAAAAAATGTTAATATAATTTAGTGTAAAGTATCGGAGTGATACCTCACGCAAATTCGAAAAATAAAAAATAAAAAATTCAAATCAAACATTTAAGTAGCTAGCCTAGCTCCAAATACTACTAAATATTGGATTACACAAGAACCCCTTACCTTCCCATCTTGACCGATCAATTCAAAACGATGATGGACTTTGACCGTTATGCTTTTCTTCCCATTACCCCTCGTATCTCCATTCTCTGTCAAATTTTTCATGTTCCGACTTCCCTTTCTTGATAAATACTGCTCAGTCTACTTATCTTCGTCAGGCCACTTAGGCGGTCTGCTATCTTGAATTTCATCACAACATAATGAATACTCCTTTATAAATTTACCTTCGCAAGATTCATAGCCCACTTAGTTCCTTTAAGGGGTCTGCTCTGCTGATGCATGAGGCAAGAGGAGTTTTATGGGATAAATCAAATTAAAGGCGTGATCCTGAGATAGGCCTTAAAACTCGAATTACCATAATTCTACAAATGTAAATGGACTTCATTTTTCTCCTCAATGAAGGTCGCCGCTCCGCTTTTCTTGAGCATGTGATCCAGTCTCTTGGTTGTACTTACATTTGCTTATGGTCTCCATTAGCTCAACCAGCCAAGTAAGAAATTATTCGTACGACCATACTCCAAGGAAGTATGTTTCTCATGACGTTCTGAACCCATCCGTAGATTATATATTTCCCGGTTCATTTTGCAGTTGCTTATATTTTTTGGATGGAACATACCAAGAAACAAGCAGCCAGCAACCGAGCTCATCTTCTGGAAGCCACGCCAGAAGGCTTTTCAATGTATACTCGGAATCGGTTAACTATGTTGATGATTGGTAAGTATGGGATTAATTAGACAATGGTGCAAATTAATGGTTAAATTAACTTCGCTCATTTTCTTTATCAAGTTGTTGATTATATTCAACTGTCAAGGCAATATGAGCGTCTCTTGTTTTCAGCCGAATTCCTGGGTTTTCATTTAAGAACAATCTTCCTTACATGGAGTTTAAGATAGATGAACTTCGAAGGATGGCATCAACTGAAGTGCAACTCCAATTTTATCAGGAAGCTAGGATTGAGGTAATTATTTTTTCAGCTCTTTTTTTTTTAAAAAACGCTTTTTTCACTTAATTAATTACTGCGAGATTTCCATGTTTTAATTTATAATCATGTACAGGCTGCAGTTTTCATGGGGTGTGGCAATGGAGAGATTGAGATAGGGATGTTACATCAACCTAAGGTATAAAAAAATCGTAAAATTCTTGTCTACACCAAGTTTTTGATGCATGATCGACGCGACATACTTGTTTCTTTTTCCCTTTACAGGTGGACCTGGAAATGGAAATGAAAAATTTATTCACGATGGATTTCTTCAGAGAAACAGCAGCACACCCTCAGCTTGTGGATCAAATCCTGCCTGCATCTTCTTCATCGTCATTAAGATCATTATCATTCGATAGCCCCGAATATTCGCCTCTAATGTTCCACATCCCCACTACTTCTGTCGTTCATGCTGAACCCACAAAATTAAAAGAGACAGCTATCCAAGAATCATTTATGGGAAATACACGAAAATCAGTACCAAATTTAGCACCAAACACCTCTTATGACCATCATGAGCAAGCGATGCAAGCCTTGAGGCAATTTCGAAAAGTTAAATTTCCTACTATAGAGAGTGAAGATGATGCAATACAAAAGGCAATTCTTGCTGTATTATCTTCTCCTTCCTCCACTAATTCTTCCTCTAATTCTCATCAGATTCCACTAAATTTACCATCCATTAGTCCTGCAACGAATAAACCGACCGCATTTCAAAGATATAAAACCAGTTTGGCTCCAAAGGCAACGATAAATTGTAAACATAACATGTTAAGAAGAGCCGTTGTGTTCTTCAGAAACTTGAATATGAGGAGAAGACAAGAATATCAGATTCAAGAAAACCGTCCCAGGGATACTCGGTTTCACCACATGATATCAGAAAGGAAAAGACGCGAACAGTTGAATGAAGTGTATCAAGTTTTGAGATCATTACTCCCTGCAGGATCAAAGGTATGTATGGAACATTGCACTAGGCATCATTTTCGCTGTTTTAATTCAAACCCCAGTTTTATCCCTATATATCTATATCTATATACTCATAAGGGAACCCCAGGGTTGGCACGATGATGGGAGAGGTGTGGGACTTAGTAGTCTTGCTCCTTTTAATCTCAGGTTCTAAAACTCATGGTGCTACGGGTCACGTAGTAAAGTATCGGCTTCAATTAGGCCCTCGCTAGTGGACGATTTATCCCTCAGATTAGTCGATCTTAGGATCGGATATCGAGTAATAAAAAAAAATATATCCCTAACGGTGCTTTTCTTTAATTAATGTCTGCAGAAAGATAAGGCCTCAGTTCTTAGCAGCACGACCCAGTACTTGAGTTCATTAAAATCTCAAGTTTCAGAACTAAGTAAAAGAAACCAGGAACTGGAGGCGTGGCTTTTGGATCAAGGAGAAGCTAGTGAGGTTACGGTGGGGCGCTTTTCTTCAGGTCTAGATCAAAAGCTAGGTGTCGAGATCAGACATGCTTCAGAGCAGACATCAGAAGCAAGAATATTGGATTTGAGAGCTACGGTACGAGGAGAATGCAGCATGTTAGAATTGGTTATTCGAATATTGGAGTTAATAAAGCAGCAAAATCGTGTTGGCTTACTGTCTTTAGAATCCAACACCAGTACGGCAGAGTCAACATCAGTGCACATCGTGGTATTGAGACTGAAGATTGAGGTATGCATTATGGAGCTTTGTAGCAGGTTAATATTTAAGAATTTGATCTAAGTGAAAAGTAATTATTTATTGAATTATTATTAGAGATAATGACAATTTACCAATGTAATATCGATAATAGTTATTTTACTGATTTGTAAATAGACATTTTACCCACATCTGGTATCCTTAATATACACTTTACCCCACGTGTTTTACCACCAGCGGTTTTCAAAATAGGTCTGTGATTTACAAAACATAGCATACACTGGGGATTTTGCACATATCCACAAACTGCATGAAAAACTGTCTACTTTCACAAATCATAGTGAGTAAACTTTCTATTTTCAAACCATAATGGGTTCAACTGCTTATTTTTTTTTTTTTATAACGTGGGAACCCGCATCCGCTATTCTTAAGGTCCGCACTAGGTAAACCCTCAGACTGACGCAATAGCATGCAAACCACGTCAGTCAGGTAAACCGCACTAGGCAAGTACGGTGTGACAGGCTCGAACTGAGAGAGGCAGATGCATGATTGACTTGTGACCTTTTGTTTTTTTGGCCCAAACACACTGCACTTACCCATCTCAGCTACTCTAAGGGGTGTAAACTGCTTATTTGAAAATTCCGGGGATAAATTGGATGTAATATGTTTATTTGAAAAAAAGTACATAGGGTTCAAAGCATTACTCTTAGGCCTTAGCCTTACTATCAGGGATTATTTATTAATGAGAGTACTAGCTAGGGAATTGTTTTTATCACATTTTAGCAAGTTATATTGATTTTACAAATACTCTTTATCATTTGACTGTGGAAATGAAAGCTTGCTGGTTCTTGTTCTGGATTTTCTTTTCTCGTTTAGGGAGATGGATTTGACGAGTCTGGCCTTAAAGAAACAGTCGCAAGGGCTCTTGATGACGTGTCTCGTGGACAGATTACACCAAAGTAAATATTTGCATCGCCACAATGTTTCGAATCAACACGAGAGGCTGATTACAAACTTTCTTTAGAGATATTTTATTATTGATCGTTTCAAATTACAAATTTATCCCTCGACATCTTTACTCTTATGATTCATGTACTTCGACATTTAATTTTGTACGTAGACGCGTGATTTAAAGCAGATTTTGTACTACTTGTAATATCATATTCTTATTAGGGAATGTTTGGCTTTAATTCCTGATGTTCAGAGTTTTTTATGTTATTTTTATAGAAATTAAAATGAATTTTTCGAAAATATATTAGGGATGAAGGTTGTATTTGGATTGAGGGATTTGAACTGACGAAGATATTTGTTTTGATGAGGGATTTGAATAATTGATTTGAAATGACATTCATCTTAGGTGTATTTCAAATACATTATAACTGTCATCACATCTACATAAATTAAGATTGTGATGGATTTGAAATCCACCCAACATAAATGCATCCAAACAATCAGCTGAATTTGAAATCATGGATTTGGAATACATGACTTCAAATCCTTCCATCAAAATAGACCTGAAGTGTATTTTGATTTTTTTCTTTAGAAAAGCAAAATAAAATTTATTTTAAAACCAAATTATATAAGCTTTGCTCGATAATTGATTTATTAATAAATTTGAGTTAACGATAATGATTATGTTGTGAGTCATAAGATCATTGTTTAAATCTTGCTTTCCTAATTGAGTTTAATGCAAGTGTTTATATTAAATATAATATAATCTTAATTTATATTGTTTCAAGACCATTGTGTTCACATTGAAATCCACGCCAGCTAAAACTTAAAATTGCCCCTTGGTTAATTATTATTTAATTATTGGGCAGTTGATTATATTTATAATCCTAATAATTAGAATTCAAAGTACGATCGAGAGGCAAAAAAAGTTGACTACTTGATATAATAGTTTTGTTGTCACGTACGTATAATATATGACTTAAGCTAAACCTTCTTTTGATGGCAAAAAATTATTCTGAAATCACAAAAGAATTCGTCACATATTCCTAAAGCAAAAGAAAAAAACATTACACCGAAAAACATTATATTTTTATTACAATTATTTATACGGTTTAAATATTTTGGTAGGATATTTTGATTAATGTCTGATGATAAGGTTCATAGAGTTTCATAAAAAATATATTACGGCAAGATAAATTCAAAGAATCATGATAATCAATAATAATAAAAAAAATCAATAGTTTAATTTATTTTTTTGAATTTTTTGTACAATATGCTTAAGTTATTTATTGTACATATACCAACCAAGAAAACATTGCAGGAAGATGATTTAATCCTTAATAATTCACAATTCACATAATAAAGATTCATTAAAATTTTATTTACAAAAATAAAACTATTAATAATTTTAAAAGACCTGAGTTATCCAAAATGCAAAACCGTGATATATTTGAGTGAAGGATCGACCGCACCGACCACCGGTTCATCTGTCAACCCACTCTCGAGCCACCTGTCAAACGTGGAGTGCATATCATATCATCGTTAACATGCAGCTCGCTATTTATTCCAGTCGAACCCCCGAACAATTTCACACAACAAAAATGGAGCCTGCGATGATTAGTGAAGAAAATATTCTAGGAGGCATGTAGAAAAACGGAGTCTTGATGGCTGTCAAAGAAGAGCCATTTCTGCACCTTGAAGAAGATGCTAGTCTTGAAGGCGGCGGCGGCGGTTGTGGTTTTATTGGTCTTAATGGCGGCGGAGGAAGTGTTGGCGGTGGCTTATGGGCGGGGGAGATGCCAAAACCAATGGAGGGAATTAGAGAATCTGGGCCGCCTCCATTTTTACGAAGACGTTTGATATGGTTGATGACCCCAAAACCGACTCCATAATATCATGGAGCTGCACGAGGGCTAGTTTTATTGTTTGGGATCCTCATAAGTTTTCCATTGATTTGCTCCCTAAACACTTTAAGCACAATAATTTTTCTAGCTTTGTTCGTCAACTTAATACCTACGTAAGCATACCTAATGGCTTGATTGACAGTATATACATATATTAATTATTTATCTGTGGTTTTGGGAATTTTGTTTAGGTTGTAAATTAAAAAAAGCATGCTACTAACCTTTTCATGTATGCTGTCTAAGTATCTGCTTGTGTTGCCATTGTATTCAGATTGATATTTGAGAGTAAGGGGTAAAAAATGGATCATTCACTTTACAGTATTTAAGAGTTTTTGTGTTTATATAGTTCCACAGTATCCTAAATCAAAGTTATCAGTAGTAATATGCATGTAGTATCTTATGTGCAGTCATTTCCATTCAATTTAGTTTTCTCAGATTTAGATGACAGTTGTATGCCCTTTTTATTTTTTTATGGAAATCCCCACTAGTATCTCACCATTTATGGCATTAATCACTTGGTTTCTGTGTACTTCAATGGCCATCTTTGGGAAGAATATTTTAGCTTGATTAAAATGGTTATGGATTGATTGGAAATCTTTGATGTAAATACACGCAGCGATTTAGAAAGATCGATTCAGACAGATGGGAATTCGCCAATGAAGCCTTCCAGCAAGGAAAGAAGCATTTGCTGAAGTACATCAAAAGAAGGAAGCACAATCCTCAAATTAGGCATCAACAAGGACCATTTCTAAATTCATTGGATTTCACCAATCATGGAGTGGAGGCAGAGCTCGAGAAACTTACCACTGATAGAAAAGCATTGAAAACGGAAGTGTTGATCCTGAGACGGCAACAAGAAAATGATCATAAATATTTGTCTTCTGTTGAACATCACCTGCGCCTCATCGAAATGAAACAAAAACACTTGATCTTTTTCTTGATTAAGTCGCTGGAGAACCCGATGTTCCTGCATAATTCCATTGGGAAAATGAAGAAAAAGGAACCGAGAAATGAAGGAATCTTGAAAAGGCCGAGGCTGGCTTCTTGTGGCTTACGTGAAGGTAGCTTATTTGAAGCAATGAAAATCATTGATATTGATGACATAATCGAACAAAGTCTCGAAGATAGAAGGCTTCACGTTGAAGCAGATATGCCGAGGATTCAATCAGAAATAGAGATGCTACACTCTTCTGATAAATATTGCAGCCCTTCAGAGCAGGAGCATAAGGCTGAACATTTATCTCAAACAAAAGATTTAGACTTGTGCACTGAGAATTTCATCCTGTTGGAGAAACTAATAGAAGACAACATGATTAATGGGGAGGAAGGAGGAGAAGAATGGGCAAAGCACAAAAATGATATTATTCAAGAATTAGAGAAATTTATTTGCGAGGCCGCTGAAATTTGAAGGTATGATTTGACCAAGCCCTCTCAAGTATATCATTCCTTTTACACCACTTATTTGTTGAGAGTCTCTGATATGTTCATTGTTGCCAGGCATGTAGGATCAACGACAGAAGGAGCATGGCCGTACCATTAGGCTGGACTGAAGAATTCTTGCTTTCTGCCAAAACTTAGGCTATTCTTCAAGTGTAGCTTCTAGTTTTCTAGTTCACTCTTTCCAGACAAGATTTGCAGGGTTACTCCTGGAGTTTGAAGGGTGTATAAGGACGATAATTATAGTAGTAGCATATGTATAGTAAGTTCAAATGTTACTTCACTTGTGTCCAAACATTGCTTCACCTGCCCTCAAACTAAAAGTTTGTATAAATATCACATTGCAAGTGCAATAAACAAATAGTCCATATATATGACATAAATTTCCCAGAATACTACTCAAGAATGCATTGCATAAAACTGCAGAAGTTTACACAAGGTCTAACTGCGTAAAATTTCAGAAAATAAGAGCTCAAATGTATTCCATTATTCATCCTTGTTACGACTTCGAGGAGAGCATAACTTTTCCAGCCCTCTTCCTAAAGATATTGCTAATCCGCCTCCTTTCTTTGGTGAGGAAACATTGGCAGTATCCCTTTTAGGATGGATTGTCTGAATAAGGGCTTCGATTTCCTCCTTTGCTCGTTCGAATACACTTGGACCTTTGACTTGACTGACGGGGGTATTCTCATCAATATCATCACTCCGTCCATGAGTTTCTTTGTGATGGTGGTGTGCCGACTTCTCTTTGTTCTTTAGTGATTCACTATGTGCTTTGGTTTTCTCTGCAAGGTTTGCTGAAATGAGAAATTTTTTGCTTATGTAGAAACACAGCATTCTCATGGAAAATATTGATTTGAAACTTTTAAAAGGTGCAGCATGAAAGGAAAGATAATATGAACCCCAGGGCAAAGATATAGAAACAAGTCCCATACAAAATGCAGAACAATGTTTAAATGAGAGTTCTCCCATCTAATAACCAAATATTTTAAGTTGAGATTGATGTTTGACATTGGTATTCTAGCTGAGATCTCCAGAAAAAATGTTACATCTATTTAGTATGGATTAAGGTGCTAACTCATAAATGCATGAAAACCGTTCAGATTAAAAAGAAGTAGCGTTGGTTGCTCCGGAGGTGGACGATGTAAAAAGTAACAGCTGCTCCACAGATAACTACTACCGTACGAAATTTTACACATAGTAGACTAGTCTGATAATGATCCTAATGTGGACTCAAAAATATCAAAACTAATGTCTCCCTACAATATTGTATTGTCCACATGAGTGTAACAAAGCAAACAGAGCAAGTTGTACATATATCCACATAACATAGCTCTGACTCTTGAGTTTCTAAATATGAACTTATACCTGAATGCAACTCTACCTCCTGACATTTATCATCATTGGCAGCACAATGCCTACAAATGATCGCAATTTGTTAATAACTGAAACATGGCTGTCACATTTTGTCATTGAAAAATCCTTTCAAACAAATGAGAACATTTCCTCACCTAGTTTCATTATTCAGAGGCGAATGTTGACTTATCGATCCCGTCTTCGAATGAATTGCTTCTGCAAGAGCCTCAAATTCCTCCTTTGCTCTTTCAAACACATTTGGGGCCTTAACATCACTCATAGATGTATTCTCGTCAATACCATAATTCAATCCATGAGTTTCCTTGTGATGCTGTTTCTCTCTTTGAAATACTGCCTCGACCTCTTCTTTACCTCTCTCAAATGCATTGGGTGATTTCATATATTTTCCTGCCCACATGCGAAAAAATCAAAAAATCTGATTCGTATATAAAAAGGGGTTGTCATTTACTATCTAAATAAACTATATATAAAAAGAAGAAAAAAACTTCCATCCCTGGTGCCCACCATTGATAAGTTCTTACTTCTTATCACCCCCGCCCACTCCAAGAAACAGGGGAAAACAATTTTCACTTCAAATTATATTTGATTTTGCCATGACATTACTCGGATCGGCATAATAGATCCTAAGAAATGAAAAGATTGATTCACACAAAGGGTCGTTTATTTGGGTTATTTATCGGAAAACCAACATGATTCGCAATTGCAACCATAATTCCTCAGGGAAAATGCATACAAGGAAGAGTAAATAACACGAGCAAGGATATAACAGAGAACCTGACTCATCCATTTAAGGATTATTTGGGTTCTGCAATATGGCATGAATGGCTTCTCACCGAGGGAGTGAATAATAATCGGATTGCGCTGGCGGCTTCTGTGATTTGGGGAGAATAACGAATCTCTGCTGCGTGATGCCGTAATTGAAAAAGGCAGCGTTTGGGAGAACCAAAAACTAGCAATTGTGCCACACGTCCTTGTCTCCTCCGTACACGTGCCTCATTATTTCTTTAAGAATCAAATTCGTGGAAAAAACATTCTCAGACTAAAATTTATAAAAATTAATTAAACAGAATATTTACATTTATAACCGAGTTTTAACAACAAAATATTACATTAGTAACCGAGTTTTAACCAAAAATTAATTACCATTTGATTGAAAAAAATCTAATTTAAATATTTTTTGCAAAGTCGCGTGATTCATGTATATAATATAATTACTTGCTTTAATTTTTTGTCGAAAATTTAGTTTATCTATTGAATGTGCAATTATATTAAATTTCCACCCAATAACATTTATACTCACCTGTATCACAATTTATTGCTAATTGACTCAGATAACAAGTCACACAACTACTGATGCTTTGAGTTTATCCAAACAATAATTCAATCATTCATACAAATATAAAGAATAAAAAAAAAATATATTAAATATAGGAAGACGATTTAACCGATGACAGATACAGTACAACCAAACAGAATGGCTTATATTTATCTATAATCAATGACACACACAATACAACCAAATTGATATTTGTTCTTAGAACAACAACTTTGTACGTGAGGCAGAAGAAAATGTTTTGTTAACGGGCTACATGGCCATATAGTGGCCACCAGGGGCGGAACCAGGATTTAATCGATGGGGGGGCGAATTTTTTTCAGAAAAACCATAAATTATGTTTCGAAAACAAGACAACACGATTGCTTTATAACTAAAAAATCTTCATAAAGCACCACAAAATATAAGTTTATAACAAAGGTTATCTAACAATATACGACACAAAGTGTTACCTAAGTTGTGCTCTACGTTTCTTGATACGATCAAATTCATCTACAATTGAATCAGTCTCAAAACTTTGAGCAATGTTTTTCTCAATATACATAAGTAAAATACTAGATAAGAAATCATCTTCCATTTTATTCCGCAACCTTGTCATCACAATTTTCATAGCAGAAAATGCGCGTTCAGATGTCGCCGTTGAAACTGGAAGAGTAAAAAGAAGTCGAATCAACCTATCAACCAAAGAGTAATAGCTGACTTTCCCGTCTCTGACAAAACTTGGCATAATTTAGAAAGTGTCGAAACATCTTGAAAATGTTTATTTCTTTTTACATCAAGTTCAAAAAGCTCCAATTGATACTTAAGATGTAACTTCTCTTGACTTGTGAAATCTTCTGGATAGAACTTCTCAACTAGTGTACATATATCATTGATGTCAAATGCTTTATATCCATCTCTAGGATCTAAAGCCGAACTTAGCTTTAACAACTCCACTACTTTTTCATTAAATCGGAGTTCTATCTCTTGTAATATGCAATCTATTGTCCCATTAAATATGTCAATCCGATAATGATGCTCCCATGTAATAGGATTAGTTTTTCGAACACGACCTCTACTTGATTGACGAAGACCATTCATGTCAGGATTTCTATGTCTCGTTTCTCACAATATTCCTTCACCTTTCGAACAACTCATTCCACCCATTTTCTCTAAACTTCTGAATAATTCTTTGGTATTAGATACTACTGCATCCATTGAATTTACAATATCTTGAGATTTGTGTTGTAACATTCCACAAAGATCATCCGTCCTTCCCAATAATTCAAGTAGAAAATGTAAGACAAACACAAATTCAAACGACATCATCACCTCATAAGCTCCAACTGCTGCAGCTCTAGAAGAAATAGCATTGTTGTCACCTATTATCTCACTTAATACCAAAAGAGTGGAGTCAAACATATTAAGTAAGCTCTGAATGGATTCAAATGAGAGCTCCATCTTGTATCACCTGGACGTTGTAAGCTTTCAACTTGATTTTTCCCCCTTCCAGTTACAAGTTCATTAGCTGAAGTCAATTCAACAATTTGAATAGCACGTGCAATTTGTAGTTGATCATGACGTTTCGAAGAAGAATCAACTACATTAATGATACTAGTCAAATGCGAGAAGAAATTTTCAATAGGAACGATGCTTCGGGATGTGGCAACTAATACCAACTGTAAGCGATGAGCAAATCAATGAATATAATAAGCATATGGGCAATCATTCAAAAACAGAGCTTGTAAACCGTTCCACTCCCCTCTCATGTTACTTGCACCATCATATCCCTATCCTCGCACATCTTGTATGCTAAGTTCATGATGAGAAAGAACTTCACTTATTCTTTTTCTTCAAAGTAGATGATTTAGTGTCCTCCACATGAACAATATCAAAGAACCTTTCTTGAATAAGCCCCTCTTTGTCAACAAATCTCAAAATAATAGCCATTTGCTCCTTTTAGATTCATCTCGAGATTCATCAACAATAATACAAAATTTCTCATTTCCAATTTCCGCTCGGATAAATCTTTGAATTCTTCTTGCATAGATAGATAAGATCTCCTTTTGAATTTTTGGAGAGGTATAAGAGGCATTTTGGGGAGCATTTTCTAGAATAAGTGAAGCAACCTCATCATTGTAAGAAGCCGTGTGTTTCAAAATCTCTAAAAATTACCACGATTGTGTGAATCTGAGCTTTCATTATGGCCCCTAAATGCAATACCTGAATTGCACACATTTTACGAACATCAATAGAAACTTTGAGCCTTAGTCGATTCTTTGCAATTAGCTCCAATGATTGTCTATCTATAATCGTGTCAATATGTTGTAATGAATTCATCATATCGTGGCAATTCTTTACAGCTATTTTATGTGAAGTATTAGGACGATCTCCAATGGGTCAAAAAAGGACATTATTTCCCTCATTCACCTTTTTCCAAGATCTAAATCCACCACCAACAAAAGTATTTGATCCACACACTTGAGATGGCTTGGCAAAAGAAAACACGGAAGACAAAATGTTGCATCTTTGAAAGAGGAATACTCCAACCAATCAGGAAAAAGTTTGTACCATGAAGTTAGAAACTTTCTACCATGCCTATCAATAAGCCCACTGGATTTTGGTTGATAAGGACCGTGCATTAGATATGCTCGTCGAACTTCATCTCTTTTGTCTACATGATGATCCCATATCATCTTCCGCTTACCTGGATCCCGTTCTATATCAATATTAGTTAAATCTTTGTCGGTTCTTGAAACTTTTCTTGGGGGAGAATGGGATGCATAGCTCGACAGTCAGAGATAGTCGTATTTTTAGGAAGAACACTATTATCGTTAGTTGTAGTGACATCTTGATTACAACTTTTCTTGAAGTAAGAATCAATTCTCCTCTTACTCATTTTCTACCTGTTTAGAAGATAATCGTCATTTCATATCAATAATCACTTTTTCATCTTTGGTACACAATTGACGTTCTATTCCAATTAGATAATTGACTAAGGAACACTTAAATTACCAATTGACTAGAATTTAATATTTTATATCAATAAACATTTTTCAATCTTTGGTACACATTTCTATTCCAATTAAAGCATTAAATATGATACCATACCACCTCTCTTATTTAATAATAATATATATTATATATTAGCAGTAGAGTAATTATAATAGCAATGCTAAAATAATAATAATAATAACAGATTTGAAGGCACTAATTTACTATAGATTTAGATACTATCATACTAATACACCATTAAATCTAGTAGTTACCTCTCTTTAATGAAAATGATAGCAGATTTGAAGGAGATATCACAGCAGAGTAGGCTGTAGCAGACGGAGATTGGAGGACTGGACGGCGGTACTTTCTTTCACTTTCACGTCATGATAA
>CAJQUN010002469.1:0-26359 GCA_907163345.1 Haberlea rhodopensis | reverse complement strand
AAACATCATACAAATTTTTTTTTTTTTCTTCTTCGTTAAAAATCGTTTAGATAGATTTTTTTTTATCATCTGGTTTATATGTTCGAATTCTCCAAGCAATAATTTCGCTTGATTTTAGTCCTTTTTTTATAACTAACGCTCTCAACCCTAATGAGCTACCCGCCTCTTCCATCTCTCCATGCACGGCCGCCGCCTTCAGATCCACCTCCAGCCGCCGCCGCCGCTGCAGATGGTCCTCGCTCGTTCGCCAAGATCTTTAAGCCCGCCTCTCCTCGCACCTTACGCAAAAGCTTCCTCTCAAACGACGGCAATGAGATGTTTCCTCAACCAAAGAAGGTCGAATTCTACAAGAACATCCCAGGTATTTTCTTTTCGAAAGATGAAGTTATGGAGATGGAACAAGAATTCCAATATGCTTTGGTTGGTAAATTTTCGGGGTACTTGGCCAAAAAAGGATCTTGTAGTGGATGCTTTTCATCGAATGGGATTATCGGGTGCTTATAATCTACAATTCCTCAAACCTGGATATGTGTTCATCGATTTAAAAAATGAAGAGGATATGGCTCGGCTTTGGATCAAGGGTCGTTGGTATATTCACGGCCATCTACTTCGCATCATGAAGTGGACGCCTCAATTTTCTTATTCAAAGGAAGCATCGATTGTTCCGGTATGGATCCGCCTTCCAGATCTTCCCATCGCCCTTTTCAATCGTAAAAGGTTGTATTCGGTGGCTCATGCTGTCGGTAAACCCTTAAAAATGGATGAAGCAACTTCGAATGGGTCTCGTCTCACCTTGGCTAGGGTTTGCATTGAAATCGATCTCATGCAGCCGTTGGTTGAGAAGATTTGTATTGGTATTGGAGATTTGGTTTTAGAGCAACGTATTGTGTATGAAAATGTCCCAAAATATTGCAAAGATTGCAATCATGTTGGTCATTCGGTGCTGGAATGCTACGCTAATGGTGCAAACCCTAAACCTACTTGGCCTAAGAGACGGCCGAATGTTTCTGCTCCGCCGCCTTCTGATCTTCGGAATGTCATTAATTCCAAACGTGGAGAAGGGCCAGCAAAGTCTGTAATGATAATACTCATCTTCATGAAGAACCTCTTCGAGATCACCAAGTGTTGGAGAACCATGTTTCTCCGTCCAAAACCGAGGCTGATATGTTGAATGATTCATCAACTGTACGTGCTGCTGCTGGTATATACTTCGGCCCTCATGGGAATGATCAACTGAGGAATTTGTCCAAAGGTTCTCCTTCGAATTCTTCTTCAATTGGTAGATATGAGAAGGTTGGTGTTTCTCCTTCTCTTGAAAAATTATCTTCTAATTCCAAAAGTTTATCATCTGGGAAGCATGTTGATATTGGTTCTAAATCTGTATCTCGTAATGGTAATGATATTTCCAACCGTTTTGATCCTTTGAATTTTGAGGAGTTAAACAATCACTTTTCGAACTCCATACATAGTTCGGTTCATAAGTTGGCGTGTGGTACTGCTCTTAATTCTCAACCGTCATTAATCAATGATCAGTTGTGTAATCTCAATAAGGAAGTCTCTAATTTTTTATCTAATTCCTCGGCTACTAGTTCGTACAATGAGGTCTCGAATTCTCCTTTGTTGGGTAATGTTTTGAATTTAGACAAGCCTTCGCATGATGCTTTGGGTTTAGATGATTCTTATATTCCTCATATGGTTGTTGAGGATGTTGTGGATATTAATCCCCCCTATGAAATTACCTGGTGCTATGATTTAAACTTGGGGAGTTCTTTTGGTCCTTCAAATATTTTGAGTGGTCTAAATCACAATGTGTTGGCTTCTAAGCTCATTACTGTTCCCATTGATCCATCTACGGAGCTTATTGATTCTCCTGGATTAGTTAAGAACTTGTCAATTCCGAGTAATCTCAAAGATCTTGGTTTCGAAGGCTACTTCTTTTTTAGAGGAGATTCCACCTCATCCTATTGGTGATAAACAGACTTCCGTCTCACTCGTAGTCAAGCTAAGCAGCAATCCATCTCCTCTTCCTCTCAATGAAAGGGTTAATTTGGAATATTCGAGGGCTCGGTAACAAAAAATCTCGTTTGGGCCTTTTTATACTTAAGAAAGTCTCTTAAGTTAAATTTCATGGCTATTTTGGAACCTTTCATTCTCCTTAAGGATCCTTTGATGGCTCGTAAATTTGGATTTCACCAGGTTATTTCGAACATATCTGGGAAAATTTGGTTCTTCTCTGATTCCTCTGTTCAAGTGGAGGTTATCTTAGACCATGTTCAGTTGCTGCATGTTAAGTTGGATTCCCTTTCTTTTCCTTGCTCTTTGTATGTCTCATTTGTATATGCTAGCTGTGATCGTACTATGAGATTATGTCTGTGGGATGCTCTTACTTCGGTTTTAAACCACATATTGATTGTCCTTGGATTATTGGGGGTGACTTTAATTGTATTGCTTCGTTGGATGATCATTCCCCTGGGCTGCCGGCCCGTACTGGTGCTATGTCTGATTTCAATGATTTTATCTCGGATGTTGGGGTTATTGATGCTGGGTATGTTGGTGATCGTTTTACTTGGACGAATGGATGTGTTTGGAAACGTTTGGATCGTGTTTGTTATCTTCGGCTTGGAGTGGTGTATTTAATGCTTTTAAAGTTGAGCATCTGAGTCGGAATAACTCGGATCATTGTCCTTTGTTTATATCAGCTCCTTTCCTCACTAAACCTACGTTCTCATTTCGTTTTCAACATATGTGGGTTAAACATGAGGGGTTTCTTCAAACGGTGAGGCTTAACTGGTTCAATCCTTGCTCTTCTTTTGGTATGCTTAACTTGGTGAAAAATTAAAACGTTTGAAGAACCATTTAAAATGGTGGAATCATGAGGTTTTTGGAGATATTTTTGATATATTAAAGAGCTGAGAGATGTTTTGCTGAGGCTCAATCAGCTTATGATTTTTGATCCCACTGATGATCATAAAGTTTCCATGTCTAATTGTCAATTGAAGCTGAATGAGGTGTTGAATATGGAAGAGATTTTTTGGAAACAAAAGCTTCTTCGGACTGGATGGTGGAAGGTGAGAGAAATACTAATTATTTCATAATATGGTGAACAAGAAACGGTCCAACACAAGATTTTTCGCATTTGGGATGAGGGAACTTGTCTGGAGACTCCTTTATTGATTCAAGATTCTGGAGTTAAGTTTTTTGAAGAGCTGTTAGTGGGTGAGAGTTCTGTCCTTAATTGGCCTCAGCTCGACTGTATTCCTTCTTTGGTTACTATGGATGATAATCAGTTTATTGGCAGCATTCCCTCTCTGGAAGAGGTTCGTGATGTTTGTTTTCTCTCTGAAATCTGATAGTGCAGCAGGTCCTGATGGTTACTCTGGTGTCCTTTTATAAATCTTGTTGGGACATTATTGCTCAGGATGTTTATGAGGCAGTTCTCGATTTCTTTAACATCCTTTTAGCCAGGAGCTCATTCATAAGATTAATGCTCGGGTGCGTGGGGGAAACATGATTTTTAAACTTGATATGGCCAAAGCATACGATCGAGTTCAGTGGGATTTTCTGAAAAGGATCTTGTTGGCTTTTGGGTTTTCTCATTCGATCGCGGATATGGTTCACCGTTGTGTTTCTAATTGCTGGTTTTCGGTGAATGTGAACGGGAGTGGTCTCTGGGTTCTTTAAATCTAATCGAGGTCTTCGGCAAGGGGACCCTTTGTCTCCCTTGTTATTTATTATAGCTGCTGAGTATTTATCTCGGGGTCTTGACAGTTTATATCTGCAGAATCCCAGTATGTTCTACTCGTCTGGATGCCCTTTTCGACTTACCCATCTCGCATATGCTGATGATATCGTGATCTTTTCGAATGGTTCTCTGGGTTCTGTCTCTAAGATTCTGGCTTTCTTGGATCATTATCAGGCTTGTTCTGGTCAACTTGTGAATGCATTTAAGAGCAGTTTTTACTATGCTACATCTTGTTCTCAGAATCGTTTAGCTCGTTATTCTGGGCTTACTGGGTTTTCGGTTGGTAGTTTCCCTATGACTTACTTGGGTGCGCCGCTTTTTGTGGGAAATTCGAAGTCTATATACTTTCAATCTTTGATTACTAAGGCTCGTTTCCAGGCTTCAAGGTTGGGAATATTCTGTTTTATCTCCTGGCAGCAGACTGGTCTTAATCAAAAGTGTTTTGAGCTCTTTGCCCTTATATCTGTTTCAAGTTCTTCAACCGCCAGGGGCTATTTACATCAGATGGAGATGATCTGTGCTAATTTTTTATGGGGTTCGAAAGCCTCCCTTTATAAGACTCATTGGGTTTCCTGGTATGATGTTTGTTGTCCTACCTTTGAAGGTGGGTTGGGCTTTAGAAGACTTAAGGATGTACTAAAGGCCTTCTCTATCAAGCTTTGGGTCAGATTCCGGTCTCAGGATTCCTTATGGGCCAAGTTCCTTATGTCTAAATATTGTGGTGTGTCCTTGCCGGCTTCTATTGATTTGAAGGGTCATATTTCTCCGCAGTGGCGAAGACTCCTTCAAACTCGGCCCATTGCTGAACCAGGTATTGGCTTGTCTCTAGGCTCGGGTCAAGTTTCCTTTTGGTATGATTCTTGGTTAATGCAAGGTCCTTTGGCGTCGCTTTGCCCTATCTCTGGTTCTCCGAATGTTCCGGTTAATGCCTTTTGGGTGGATTATGAGTGGGATTTTCATCGGCTTCTTCAAGTGGTCCATGTTGATATTATTGCCATGATCCTTCAGGTTCCTATACGTGGGATTACCACTGATATTCTAATTTGGAAACATAGTTCTAATGGTCTCTTTTCTACCAGATCTGCTTGGGAATTGATTCGTACTAGAAAGGCCAATAATCCCATTTTCATCCCTTGTTGGAACAAGGCTCTTACTCCTACGGTTTCCTTCTTCTGTTGGAGGTTTATTCGCCGTAAGATTCCTTTAGATGAGGTGCTCAAGGACCGTGGTATTTGCTTAGCTTCTAAATGTCAATGCTGTCAATTGGAGGAATCTTTGGATCATGTTTTCTATTCGGGTCCTGTTTCTGTGGTGGTGTGGAATCATTTTGGGGGTATTTTTGGTGTGGTGAACCCTTGCAATGTTTCTTCTTGGAAAATTGATGCTGATTGGCGTCATAATGGTCATGTTCGTGAAATGATACCATTTCTCATCATTTGGTTTTTATGGACTTCTCGCAATGATTCCAAACATCGAGGTATTATTTCTTCTCCTCAGCGTATTATTTCTCAAGTGGTTAAGCATTTCAGTCTTTGCTATCCCTTGCTCAAATTTAAACATTGGAGGGGATTTTCTTCTGTGGCTCGACTTTGGCATATTCCATGGTCTTTTTCTCGTAAGACCCTGATTTCAATTGTGAAATGGATCAAACCTCCAGTTGGATTCTTCAAATTAAATACAGATGGTTGTTCTAGAGGTTATCCAGGGGACTCTTCGGTGGGTGGTTTAATTCGAGATCATTTTGGTGATATTATTTGGGGGGTACTTTGATTATATTGGTGTTGGTACGTCTTTGAAAGCCGAGCTCATTGCTATTATGAAGGGAATTGAGATTTGTGTTCAGTTTAAACTATTTCCTCTTTGGGTTGAAACGGATTCTGAAGTTGCTTTGAAGATCATTAATAAGGGATGGACTAATTGGGATTGTTCGATTATCATTAGTCGCATTCGAGTATTCATGCTTGAGCACTCCATCTTTCTTTCTCACGTCGTTCGTGAAGGGAATTCTGTTGCTGATTGCTTGGCTAATCTAGCCTTTGAAGATAGAGGGTCTCATCTCATCTCTGCAGATATGTTTGCCTTGCTAGATCAAAAAATTTTGGGTCTTTGTAATCTTGATAGATTAGGGGTTCCTTATTTACGTTTTAAGTTGAAATTCGTGTAATTTATTCTGAGAGGTCTTGGTCTAGTCCCCCTCTCATGTTTCTTTCTATTTCATTAATAAACGGGTAGGTGTCTGCCGTACACCCCCCGCACTCCACTGGGGCGGCGGGGAGAAAAAAAAAAAAAAAAAAAAAAAAAAAAAAAAAAAAAAAAAAAAAAACCAAAAAAAAAAAAAAACCGAAACCCGGAAACCCGAACCCGAAACCCGAAACCCGAAACCCCGAAACCCGAAACCCGGAAACCAGAAACCCGAAACCCGAAACCAGAACCCGAAACCCGAACCCGAACGAACCCGAACACCCGGACAACCCGAAACCCGAACCCGAAAACCCGAACCAGAACCCGAAACCCCGAAACCCGAAACCCGAAACCCGAATACCCCGGAACCCGAATACCCGAACCTAAACCCTGAAACCCGAACCGAACCCCGAAACCCGAAACCGAACCCGAAACCCCGAAACCCGGAAACCGGAAACCCGAAACCGAACCGAAACCCGAAACCCAACCCGACACCGAAACCCGAAACCTCGAAAAACCCGAAACCCGGAAACCCGAAACCCAGAAAACCCTAAACCCGCAAACCCGAAACCCGAAACCCTAAACCCGAAACCCGAAACCCGGAAACCGAACCCCGAGAAACCCGAAATCCCGAAACCCGAAACCCGAAACGATACCGAAACCCGAAACCCGAGGGAAACTCCGAAACCCTCAAACCCGCACCGAAACCCGAAACCCGAAAAAACCCGAAAAAAACCCGGGAAAAACCCGGAAACACCACGAAACCCGAAACCGAAACCCGAACCCGGAAAAAACCCGAAACGAACCGAACCCGAAACCCGAAACCCGAAACCCGAAACCCGAAACCCTAAACCCGAAACCGAACCCGAACCCCGAAACCGAAAACCTAAACCGAAACCCTCAAGCCCTAACCCCGAAACCCGATACCCTAGAAAAACCCGAAAAACCCGAAAACCCGAAAACCCGAAACATCCGTAATAAACCGAAACACCGTGAAACCAAACCCGAAACCCGAACCGAATACCCGAAACCCGAAACCCCGGTAAACCCCGAACCCGAAACCCACCCCGAACCCGAACCCGAAACCAAACCCCTAAACCCGAAACACGAAAACCGAAACCGAAACCCGAAACCCGAAACCCGGAGACAACCCTAAACCCGGAAACCCTAAGAAACCGAAACCCGAAACCTAAACCCGAAACCCGAAACCCGAAACCCGAAACCCGAAAACCCGAAAAACCGAAACCCTAAACCCGAAACCCGTAAAACCAGAAACCTTGTTGTTTGTTGTTGGTGATTGGGTATCCCGAACCCGAAAAAACCGAAACCCGAAACCCTAAACCCGAAACCCGAAACACTTAAACACTAACCCTAAACCCTAAACCCTCAACCATAAACCCTAAAACCTAAATCCAAACCCTAAACCCTAAACCTAAACCCTAAAACTCACCCTAACCCTAAACCCTAAACCCTAAACCCTTAAACCCTAACCCTATTCTGGAACCTCTTGTTCCATTGGATGATCGGTTTCTTGCTCGTAGGTTTGGATTTGCGTCTGTGATTTCTAATCTTGTTGGTAGCATTTGGCTCTTCTTTGATCATTCTATACAGGTGGAGGTGATTGAGGATCATGTTCAGTTCCTTCATGTTAAACTCAGCTCGGTGAATTTTCCTTGTGTTATTTATGCTTCATTTGTGTATGCTAAATGCTCCAGGGGGGGAGCGTCAATTGCTGTGGAATGATCTAGTATCTGTGATTCCTCCCGAGAATGCCCCATGGATTGTTGGAGGTGATTTTAATGTTATTGCTAATATTGATGAACAATCCCTTATGCCTTTATCTCGTACTGGTGCGATGAATGATTTTAATGATTTTATCATGGAGGCTGGTCTTTCTGATGCGGGATACGTTGGTGACAAGTTTACTTGGACTAATCATCATATTGGAAAAGATTGGACAGGGTTTTAGTATCCTCAAATTGGATCTCGGTGTTCAATTCTTTTCGGGTGGAACATTTGAGTCGTGCTAATTCTGATCATAGCCCCTTATTTCTATCTGCTCCTTTCCTTCCTAAGCCTACTTTTTCATTCAGATTTCAGAATATGTGGGTTAAGCATGATGGTTTTTTGCAAACTGTCCGTCTTAATTGGAACATACCTGTGCATGGGAATGGTATGGATAAGCTTGTTATTAAGCTTAAGCGCCTTAAATCTCATCTCAATTGGTGGAATAAAGACATTTTTGGCAATATTTTTGATAACATCAAGCTGGCTGAACAAAAGTATGCAGATGCGCAACACTTATATGATTTTTCTCCTTCTCTGCCTCGGAAGATGGAGGTTGATAATTGTCAGATTCAGCTTAATCAATTATTGGAGATGGAGGAATCTTTTTGGAAACAGAAAGCTTCTAGCAGATGGATGGTGGATGGTGAAAGGAATACCAAATTATTTCATAACATGGTGAATAAAAAACGGAGTAAAGGTCGTATATTCCGTATCTGGGAGGATGGACTTTCTTTGGATACTCCTTTACAAATCCAAGAATCTGGTGCTGCTTATTTTGAGAAGCTTCTTGTGGGGGAAGACTCGGTCTTAAATTTGCCTCATTTCCAGAACATTCCGAGGTTAATTGAGGATAGTGATAACGCCTTGCTTGTTGCTATTCCAACGCTGGAAGAGATTAAAGATGTCGTGTTTTCTCTTCACTCTGATAGTGCAGCTGGTCCGGATGGGTATTCAGCCTTGTTCTACACATCTTGCTGGGACTTTATTTATCAAGATGTCTATGATGCTGTGGTAGATTTCTTTCAAGGTACCCCTCTTCCTAGAACTTTTACGGCTACAACTATTATTTGATTCCAAAGTCTGATAATGCCCAGAGTTGGTCGGAATTTCGACCTATTAGCCTTTGTAATGTCTCCAATAAAATCATTACTAAGTTGGTTACGTGTCGACTTAACCAGTTGCTTGATAAGATCATTTCTCACTCTCAAAGTGGTTTTGTTAAGGGTAGACTTATCTCTGATAATATTCTTTTGGCTCAAGAGTTGGTTCATCGTATCAATTATCCTGTTCGTGGGGGTAATTTGATCATGAAGTTAGATATGGCAAAGGCATATGATCGAGTTAGCTGGGATTTTTTGGTTAATATGCTTTTAGCTTTTGGCTTTTCTTCTTCAATGGTTGATTTGGTTCTGAGGTGTATTTCGAATTGCTGGTTTTCTATTAATATCAATGGTGTGCTTTCGGGATTTTTTAAATCTCAGAGGGGATTAAGACAAGGGGATCCCTTATCTCCTTTATTATTCATTATTGGGGCTGAATATTTGTCTCGAGGATTAGATCAATTGTTCTTGAATGATCCTCGGTTGCTGTTTTCTTCGGGTAGTAGACTTAATATCTCGCACCTTGCTTATGCTGATGATATCATCATATTTAGTAATGGGTCTTCTGCTGCTGTTAAGAAGTTGAAGGAATTTCTTGATCATTATGAGACTTGCTCTGGTCAGTTAATTAATTCTTCCAAAAGTCTGTTTATCCCAGCTGCTCGTACTGCTCAGTCTCGTATTCCTGTTATCAGTGGCATTACTGGTTTCTCAGTTGGTCAGTTTCCAATTCAGTATCTTGGCACTCCTTTATTTATTGGCAATAAAAAGTCAGTTTACTTCCATAAACTCCTTCAGCAAGCGAGGGCTAAATTAATGGGTTGGGAAGCTTCTGTTCTTTCTCCTGGCAGTAGACTGATGCTTATTAAGAGCGTGTTGTGTTCTCTTCCTATCTACCTCTTCCATGTTATTAATCCTCCTGGAATCGTCCTGCATCAACTGGAGATGATTTGTGCTAGATTCCTTTGGGGCACCAAGGGATCGAGATTTAGATTTCATTGGATTTCTTGGAAAGAAATTTGTTACCCTACCTCTGAAAATGGTTTAGGCATTCGTCGCCTGAAAGATGTCTCTAAAGCTTTGTCTATCAAATTATGGTATCAGTTTCGAATTGGCAAATCTCTTTGGTCCAAATTCTTAATGGATAGATATGTTCATAATTCTACTCCTGTTAATGTTGTTACTACTGGACTTATATCTCCTTCATGGCGACGCATGTTACAAATTCGATCAGTAGCAGAAGCTAACATTGGTTGGTTATGCCATAGAGGTAATATTTCATTCTGGTTTGATTCATGGATGCAATCTGGCCCTTTGTATCAACTTTATCCCATTTTGGGAGTGCATACAGCTTCTGTTAAAGAGTTCTGGATTGCTGATCATTGGAATATTGATAAACTTCTTCAAGTTTTACCTTCGCATGGGGTGGATGCTGTTTTGGCAGTACACTTCGATAATTCTAATCATCAGGATGATACTCTGATTTGGAAGAATAGTACTAATGGTCGATTTTCCACCAAATCTGCCTGGGAGCTGGTTAGGCAAACAAAGAATTCTGATGATATTTTTATTCCTTGTTGGCGGCGTGGCTTAACTCCTACAGTTTCATTTTTTTGTTGGAGATTCTTGCGGAAGAAGCTTCCCGTGGATGAAGTTTTGACATCTAGAGGTGTTGCTTTAGCTTCCAAATGTCAATGTTGTGATCATGAGGAAACATGGGATCATTTATTTTATCAGAGTTCCATTGCTAAGGCTGTATGGACGTATTTTGGTTTGATTTTCAAGGTTCATAATCCTCATAATTTTACTTCTTGGAGAATTGATGCAGGCTGGAAAATTAAGGGTCATGTTCGAGAAATGGTTCCTTTTCTTATTCTATGGTTTTTATGGGTAGGCAGAAATGATACTAAGCATCGTCATATTGCCTTCTCTGCCCCTCGAGTCATTGGCTCGATCATCAGACACATTATCTTGGCTTCTTCTTTTTTGGAGTTTCATCATTGGAAAGGTTATCTGAATGTGGCTAAAATTTGGAATATTGAAGTTCACCAGATTCGTAGTTCTTCTGTTCGTCTCATTCAATGGCATAAACCTCCTCTAGGTTATTTTAAGTTGAATACGGATGGGTGTTCTCGAGGCAACCCTGGTGAATCTTCGATTGGAGGAATTATCCGTGATCATCATGGAAGAATTATTCTTGGGTATCATGATTATATTGGTATTGGTACTAATATTCGAGCTGAACTGCGAGCCATTTTGCTTGGTTTAGAGCTTTGTCGTGAATATAATCTATTTCCTTTATGGTTGGAAACGGATTCGTTGGTTTCTATCTCAATTATTCATACTGGTTTTGGACATTGGAATTTATGTCCGATTATTGGAAGTATTTTGTCCATTTTGAAGGATCATCAGGTTCATATTTCTCATGTCTATCGTGAAGGTAATGCAGTTGCTGATGCTTTTGCTAATTTGGCTATGGTGAATCGGCACTTTCGTGTTTTTAATGAGCTTTTGTTTGATAAGAAAATTTTTGGTCTTTGTAAATTGGAGCGTATTGGTTTGCCGTATGTTAGATCACGTTCCAAATTCTTGTAATTTCCTGAGAGGTCTTGGTCTAGTCCCCCTCTCATGTTTTTTTCATTTGTGTTGAATAAACGGGTAGGGGTCTGCCTAACCCCCCGCCATGACACTGGCGGCTTTGATTAAAAAAAAAAAAAAAAAAAAAAACCCTAAACCCTAAACCCTAAACCCTAAACCCTAAACCCTAAACCCTAAACCCTAAACCCTAAAGGGTTCGAATCCTCAACAACACAATTTAAATTTTTTTTTTGATTTTTCATGTGTTGTTCCTTTTAAAAAAATGCTCTCCAACCATCCTCCTCCTCATGGAGCTTTTGGTCACGGCCAACCTCCCCCCTCCGATCCTCCGCCTCCCGATCCACCGGAGAAATCTCATGACCCCCCGGCCTAACTTTGTGAGGGTTGTCAAATCTTCATCTCCTAGAACTTTACGTAAAAATTTTCATTTTGATGGATCTTTGGAAAATTCGATTCCCATCAAACCGGTTGTATTTTTTAAGAATGCTCCTGGTATTTTCTTTGATGATGCTGAATTAGTTGAAATGGAGAACGAGCATCCACATGCACTCGTTGGTAAATTCTCTGGAGGATGGCCGAAAGTGGCTGCTATTCTTGCTGCGTTTCAACAACTGGAGCTTTCAGGTGAATATCGTATCAAATTCTTGAAGCCTGGCTATATTTTTATTGATCTTACTAATGAAGAAGATAGAGCTCGATTATGGATGCGTGGGAGGTGGTACATTCAAGGTTACTTATTGCGGATATTACGTTGGTCACCAACCTTTTCTTATCAAAAAGAGTCTTCGATTGTTCCTGTCTGGATTGGATTGCCTGATCTTCCAATTCCTCTTTTTAATCGTAAGCGGCTATTCTCTATTGCGAACATGGTTGGTAAACCATTGAAGATGGATGAAGCTACGTCTACTGAGTCTCGTTATTCATTGGCTAGAGTATGTGTGGAAATTGATCTCCTTCAACCTCGCATTGATAAGGTGTTCGTAGGATTTGGTGCTACAATTTTTGAGCAAAAAATATTGTATGAGGCTGTTCCAAAATATTGTAAAGATTGTTTTCATGTTGGACACTCGGTGGAAGAATGTTATATCAATGGTTCTGTCCCTAAGCCGGTTTGGAATAAGCCCCATAGAGCTGCTGACTTACGGCAAGTTATCTCGAATAAAAGGGTTCATGAGATGGCCAAAAATACTTCTGATGATGGTATGGTTCGGAATGGGAAGGAAAAGATTGCTACTGAAAATCTGGCAGATGGTCCTCCGCCTCCAACGATTAATGTGCCACCGGAGATGGTTGTTCATGCATCGGATACTAGCGGCTCTGTGGAAAATCAGATCCCGAAAAATCCTCCATGCATTGCTAAAAATCTGCATGCTTCCCATAATAATGGGTATTCAGTTGGGGAAAGTTCTGGTATTAAGGCTTCGGATCCTCCTTTGGATAACTTTCCTTCCAACATTGCAGTTACCAAATCAAAAGGCAATCGCCAAGATTGTGGATCCGATTTGCATCAAATTCAGAATCACGATTTTAATACCCGTAATAGATTTGACCCGTTGATGACAGCTCATGCTGAGTTGGACTATGACTTGGGAATGGATTCCTTATCTTTGGGCCGTGTTGATCTTATGGGCAATAAGGTTATTGAAGTGTTGGATTCTGTTCATATAACTCATAATATTTCTGATAATGTGGGCTGTTTGGTGACAGAAGAGGTGGTAACCGAGAATAATGGACTGGGCTTGAAGGATGGGTTGGTTGAAAGTACAGCAAAGTGTCAACTTAACACTGAAAAATATCAGATTAGTACTTCTTCCTCGTCTGAATTCCATGCTACTGAGTCTACTTGTCCTTCAGCTCAGGTTGAGCTTGCTGAAGTGAATTCCCAGCCTGAGGAACTGGTTAAAAGTATTGATTTGGACCAGTTCAGAAATTCATCCATTGCATGTAAAGAATTTATCATTACTTCTGTTGTTGGAGCACAGGAAGATATTATGGAATCTGAAGAACTTATACCTATCATCCGATCTAATTCTCTTCCTTCGCAACGTTCGGAGCATGTGGATCATGATCTTCAAAACATTCCTTCCAGCACATCCTCAGAATCTAAATTTGGGAATATCAACAATAATACGGATTCATCATTAGTTGTGTTGGCCCCTGCTAAGGAATCTATTGATAAAGATGTTGCTCGCGTTACTCGAAGTCGAGCTAAGCATACTGGTTCTTTGTCTTCATCTAGTCATCAATGAAAGGAATCATATGGAATATTAGAGGGATCGGTAATGATGCTTCTCAAATGAGATTACAATCTCTTCGTAAAATGCTCAAAATTAATTTTGCTGCTATTCTGGAACCTCTTGTTCCATTGGATGAACGGTTTCTTGCTCGTAGGTTTGGATTTGCGTCTGTGATTTCTAATCTTGTTGGTAGCATTTGGCTCTTCTTTGATCATTCTATACAGGTGGAGGTGATTGAGGACCATGCTCAGTTCCTTCATGTTAAACTCAGCTCGGTGAATTTTCCTTGCGTTATTTATGCTTCATTCGTGTATGCTAAATGCTCCAGGGGGGAGCGTCAACTGCTGTGGAATGATCTGGTTTCTATGATTCCTCCCGAGAATGCCCCATGGATTGTTGGAGGTGATTTTAATGTTATTGCCAATATTGATGAACAATCCCTTATGCCTTTATCTCGTACTGGTGCGATGAATGATTTTAATGATTTTATCATGGATGCTGGTCTTTCTGATGCGGGATACGTTGGTGACAAGTTTACTTGGACTAATCATCATATTTGGAAAAGATTGGACAGGGTTTTAGTATCCTCAAATTGGATTTCGGTGTTCAATTCTTTTCGGGTGGAACATTTGAGTCGTGCTAATTCTGATCATAGTCCCTTATTTCTATCTGCTCCCTTCCTTCCTAAGCCTACTTTCTCATTCCGATTTCAGAATATGTGGGTTAAGCATGATGGTTTTTTGCAAACTGTTCGTCTTAATTGGAACATACCTGTGCATGGGAATGGTATGGATAAGCTTGTTATTAAGCTTAAGCGCCTAAAATCTCATCTCAATTGGTGGAATAAAGACATTTTTGGCAATATTTTTGATAACATCAAGCTGGCTGAACAAAAGTATGCAGATGCGCAGCACTTATATGACTTTTCTCCTTCTCTGCCTCGGAAGATGGAGGTTGATAATTGTCAGATTCAGCTTAATCAATTATTGGAGATGGAGGAATCTTTTTGGAAACAGAAAGCTTCTAGCAGATGGATGGTGGATGGTGAAAGGAATACCAAATTATTTCATAACATGGTGAATAAAAAACGGAGTAAGGGTCGTATATTCCGTATCTGGGAGGATGGCCTTTCTTTGGATACTCCTTTACAAATCCAAGAATCTGGTGCTGCTTATTTTGAGAAGCTTCTTGTGGGGGAAGACTCGGTCTTAAATTTGCCTCATTTTCATAACATTCCGAGGTTAATTGAGGATAGTGATAACGCCTTGCTTGTTGCTATTCCAACGCTGGAAGAGATTAAAGATGTAGTGTTTTCTCTTCACTCTGATAGTGCAGCTGGTCCGGATGGGTATTCAGCCTTGTTCTACACATCTTGTTGGGACTTTATCTATCAAGATGTCTATGATGCTGTGGTAGATTTCTTTCAAGGTACCCCTCTTCCTAGAACTTTTACGGCTACAACTATTATTTTGATTCCAAAGTCTGATAATGCCCAGAGT
The DNA here is from genome assembly GCA_907163345.1 of Haberlea rhodopensis. Lineage (NCBI taxonomy): Eukaryota > Viridiplantae > Streptophyta > Magnoliopsida > Lamiales > Gesneriaceae > Haberlea > Haberlea rhodopensis. The sequence goes on along the minus strand of CAJQUN010002469.1, from coordinate 11,214 downwards.
TGGTCGGAATTTCGACCTATTAGCCTTTGTAATGTTTCCAATAAAATCATTACTAAGTTGGTTACGTGTCGACTTAACCAGTTGCTTGATAAGATCATTTCTCACTCTCAAAGTGGGTTTGTTAAGGGTAGACTTATCTCTGATAATATTCTTTTGGCTCAAGAGTTGGTTCATCGTATCAACTACCCTGTTCGTGGGGGTAATTTGATCATGAAGTTAGATATGGCAAAGGCATATGATCGAGTTAGCTGGGATTTTTTGGTTAATATGCTTTTAGCTTTTGGCTTTTCTTCTTCAATGGTTGATTTGGTTCTGAGGTGTATTTCGAATTGCTGGTTTTCTATTAATATCAATGGGGTGCTTTCGGGTTTTTTTAAATCTCAAAGGGGATTAAGACAAGGGGATCCCTTATCTCCTTTATTATTCATTATTGGGGCTGAATATCTGTCTCGAGGATTAGATCAATTGTTTTTGAATGATCCTCGACTGCTGTTTTCTTCGGGTAGTAGACTTAAGATCTCGCACCTTGCTTATGCTGATGATATCATCATCTTTAGCAATGGGTCTTCCACTGCTGTTAAGAAGTTGAAGGAATTTTTAGATCATTATGAGACTTGCTCTGGTCAGTTAATTAATTCTTCCAAAGTCTGTTTATCCCAGCTGCTCGCACTGCTCAGTCTCGTATTCCTGTTATCAGTGGCATTACTGGTTTCTCAGTTGGTCATTTTCCAATTCAGTATCTTGGAACTCCTTTATTTATTGGTAATAAAAAGTCTGTTTACTTCCATAAACTCCTTCAGCAAGCGAGGGCCCAAATTAATGGGTTGGGAAGCTTCTGTTCTTTCTCCTGGCAGTAGACTGATGCTCATTAAGAGCGTGTTGTGTTCTCTTCCTATATACCTTTTCCATGTTATTAATCCTCCTGGAATTGTCCTGCATCAATTGGAAATGATTTGTGCTCGATTCCTTTGGGGCAACAAGGGATCGAGTTTTAGATTTCATTGGATTTCTTGGAAAGAAATTTGTTACCCCCACCTCTGAAAATGGTTTAGGCATTCGTCGCCTGAAAGATGTCTCAAAAGCTTTGTCTATTAAATTATGGTATCAGTTTCGAATTGGCAAATCTCTTTGGTCCAAATTCTTAATGGATAGATATGTTCATAATTCTACTCCTGTTAATGTTGCTGCTACTGGCTTTATATCTCCTTCATGGCGACGCATGTTACAAATTCGATCAGTAGCAGAAACTAACATTGGTTGGTTATGCCGTAGAGGTAAAATTTCCTTTTGGTTTGATTCATGGATGCAATCTGGTCCATTGTATCATCTATACCCCATTTTAGGAGTGCCTACAGCTTCTGTGCATGAGTTTTGGACTGATAATCATTGGAATATTGATAAACTTCTTCAAGTTTTACCTTCGCATGGGGTTGATCTTGTGTTGGCAGTTCACTTTGATCACTCTAATCAACATGATGACATTCTGGTTTGGAGACATAGCACAAATGGACGTTTTTCTACCAAATCTGCCTGGGAGTTGGTTAGGAATACAAAGGATTTTGATGATATATTTATTCCTTGTTGGAGGCGTGGCTTAACACCTACAGTATCTTTTTTTTGTTGGAGATTCTTGCGGAAGAAACTTCCCGTGGATGAAGTTCTTAAATCAAGAGGAGTTGCTTTAGCTTCTAAATGCCAGTGTTGTGATCATGAGGAAACCTGGGATCATTTATTCTATCACAGTTCCATTGCAAATGCTGTATGGAAGCATTTTGGTGTGATTTTCAAAGTTACTCATCCTCATAATTTTACTTCTTGGAGAATTGATGCAGATTGGAAAATTAAGGGGCATGTTCGAGAGATGATTCCTTTTCTTATTCTATGGTTTTTATGGGTAGGAAGAAATGATACCAAGCATCGTCATATTGCCTTCTCTGCTCCTCGAGTCATTGGATCGATCATCAGACACATCATATTGGCTTCTTCTTTTTTGAAGTTTCAACATTGGAAAGGTTATTTGCATGTGGCTAACACTTGGCATATTGAAGTTCAGCAGATACATAGTATTTGTGTACGTATCATTCAATGGATTAAACCTCCTATGGGTTATTTTAAGTTGAATACGGATGGGTGTTCTCGTGGTAACCCCGGTGAATCTTCGATTGGTGGTATTATTCGTGATCATCATGGCAAATTTATTCTTGGCTTTCATGATTATATTGATATTGGTACTAATATTCGAGCTGAGCTGCGAGCCATTTTGCTTGGATTAGAACTTTGTCGTGAATATAATTTTTTTCCTTTATGGTTGGAAACGGATTCTTTGATTTCTATCTCAATTATTCATAATGGTTTTGGTCAATGGAATTTATGTCCGATTATTGGAAGTATCTTGTCCATTTTGAAGGATCATCCGGTTCACCTTTCACATGTTTATCGGGAAGGTAATGCAGTTGCAGATGCTTTTGCTAATATGGCTATGGAGGTTCGGCAATTTCGAGTTTTTCATGAGCATTTGAATGATAAACATATTATTGGTCTTTGTAAGATGGAACGTCTTGGTTTGCCTTATGTTCGATCTAGTTCTAAATTCTTGTAATTTTCAAAGAGGTCTTGGCCTAGTCCCCCTCTTTTGTTTCTTTTTGTTGGAATAAACGGGTAGGGGTCTGCCTAACCCCCCGCCACGACACTGGCGGCTTTGATTAAAAAAAAAAAAAACCCTAAACCCTAAACCCTAAACCCTAAACCCTAAACCCTAAACCCTAAACCCTAAACCCTAAACCCTAAACCCTAAACCCTAAACCCTAAACCCTAAACCCTAAACCCTAAACCCTAAACCCCTAAACCCTAAACCCTAAACCCTAAACCCTAAACCCTAAACCCTAAACCCTAAAACCCTAAACCCTAAACCCTAAACCCTAAACCCTAAACCCTAAACCCTAAACCCTAAACCCTAAACCCTAAACCCTAAACCCTAAACCCTAAACCCTAAACCCTAGTGGTCATTTGAGTTCGGGTTTGGATGGTATTGTGGACAGGATTTTGGATGCTCCTTGCCTTAATCCAGGTTCTTTTCCTCCTTCCTTCTCCCCTTCACACTTGCATAGTCTAGATAAATCTTTGGATTTACCTAATTCTGTTTTGAAGGAAATTACCATTATTTCTCTTAAGGAAAATGATGATATTGTTCCTTCCTTGAAAAGATCATCTTCATTTCCATCTTTTGAGAATTTTAAAGATAATAAGCCTTTGAACTTTAAAATTCTTTCACCTCGTTTAGCCCATCCTCGTGTGTTCGGTGGGCCTTCGAATCCGGTTAGTCCTATTGAGCTCCATAGTAGTCCTCGTTTGGTCCACGTTTCATCCAACTCGGCCAGCTCGGGTAGCTCGGGCAGCTCGGGCAGCTCGGTTGCTCCTTCGGGCAGCCCCAATTCTCCTTCGGGCAGTTTGACTATTTCCTCGGATAATATTGCTCTTAAACCTTCCGAGCCTTCCAATTGTGTTCTCAATGATTCTTTCACTACCATTCCCTCTAATCCATCATTGAACTCAAATTCTAAATCTTCGTCTAGTCTCAAATCTGGCTTCTTGAATAATAAGAAATCCGGTTTGTTCCCCGTTGCTTCTAAATCCTCCAAATCCTCTTCCCCTAAGCATTCGAAACCAGAGTCAAATTCTTCTAATTCGTTTTCGATGCCTCCTCACTTCAATTCCAAACCTTGGTCGGATTGGTCAGATGATGAAATTGAATTTGATGAATCGTTCGCTGAATCGTTAGCTTTGGAGAGGAGCGGTGTATAAGAGAATTTGGTCCTATTCCGGGACATATTTTGGATGACGAAGAATTGCTTGGCATTGAGGTTCAGTCTTCTCATCCTCCGTCCAAATTGGCTCCTGACAAGAAGTATAATCTTCGTAGTCGTCGCATTTAGTTTGGTCTTGAGGGATTTCTTTTTCGTTGGTTAATGTTTGTTTTTGCTTTGAGTACTTCGATTTTTAATTTAGTATGTTTTACATTTCTTTGGAGGTTTTGGCCTAGTCCCCCTCCTTGTAATGTTATTTTATTATTCAATGAATAAAACGGCTGTTTGGTAAAAAAAAAAAAAAAAAACAAAAAAAAAAAAAAAAAAAAAAAAAAACCCTAAACCCTAAACCCTAAACCCTAAACCCTAAACCCTAAACCCTAAACCCTAAACCCTAACCCTAAACCCTAAACCCTAAGAGTTAATATTGTTTAATTTGAATATATTCGCTTTCAATTTGCCCATGCAGTGCCAAAAGTCGACATGGAATGTAAATTATAACTTTAAGGGGGGAGGGTGTTTGTGCAAGGGGTCGGGTCGGGTGCCGGGGGGCGTGCCATCCATGGCCCCCCACTCTCGACCAACCTCGTGCCCAACCCCCCCGGCGGCCGCCCGCCGCCACCCGGACTCCGGCCGGCGGCCGGCGGCCGGCCGGTGGGCGACCGTCGAGACCACCCCGTGCCTCTTTTCGAGATCTTGTCGTGGGCTTGCTGCCCGTGATGTCGAGTGAGCTATTTGAACCTGTTTGTAGGCTTCGTTTCCCGTCGCGGTTGGTCGGGTTGAAGGAAATTATATCGGGGATCGAAGCCGGGCTAGTGGGTTCGAGGTGCTTGCGAGATATCTAATGTGCGCACGAGTCTTGAAAAGAGGCATGCGTCCCTCCGATGTTGCCAAAGATCCATGCTGACAAGAAACATGAGGCCACCAATGGCGCACCAAGTGGTCCGGACGTGTGGGCAAGCGTTGCGGGTGCGTGCGGAACGTTGCGCACATGGGGGGGAAATGGATAGTTTTCCCGAGCCAAAATTTTTTCCCTACTAGCTTTCATCCATAAAAATCGATGTATGGTGTTGCTTTTGTCTTTGGGACGAAAAAAAAAAAATCATGGAAAAAAGAAAAATTTTATTATGTTTCTAAACTTGGATAAAGTTTTTTTTACCTAAGCAACTTTATTAATATCGGAGTTTTTGGTAAGAAAATTATATTACCAATTTGTCTTCTGTGTGGATCAAAAAAAAAACCAAAAAAACGCTCTCTCTCTAAACCCTCATGTCCAACCCGCCGCCTACATCAAGCCATGCAACGGCCGCCGCCTTCGGATCCGTCTACAACCTACGCTGCTGCCGCCGCCGCCGCTGCAGATGGTCGTTCATTCGCCAAGATCTTTAAAACCGCTTCTCCTCGCACTTTACGTAAAAGTTTCCTCTCAAATGATGGCAATGAGATGTCCCTCAACCAAAGAAGGTCGAATTCTACAAGAACATTCAGGTATTTTCTTTTCGAATGATGAAGTTATGGAGATGGAACAAGAATTTCAATATGCTTTGGTTGGCAAATTTCGGGTACTTGGCCAAAAAAGGATCTTGTTGTGGATGCTTTCCATCGAATGGGATTATCGGGTGATTATAATTTACAATTCCTCAAACCTGGATATGTGTTTCATCGATTTGAAGAATGAAGAAGATATGGCTCGGTTATGGATCAAGGGCCTTTGGTATATTCACGGCCATATTCTTCGTGTCATGAAGTGGACGCCACAATTTTCGTATACAAAGGAAGCCTCGATCGTTCCTGTCTGGATCCGATTGCCTGACCTTCCTATCGCTCTCTTTAATCGAAAGAGGTTGTATTCGGTGTGGCCCATGCTATTGGCAAACCGTTGAAAATGGATGAAGCAACTTCGAATGGCTCTCGTCTCACTTTGGCTAGGGTTTTGCATTGAAATTGATCTCATGCAGCGTTGGTTGAGAAGATATGTATTGGCATCGGTTGATTTGGTTTTAGAACAACGGATTGTGTATGAAAACGTCCCAAAATATTGCAAAGATTGCAATCATGTTGGTCATCTCGGGTAGCGGAATGTTACGCTAATGGTGCCAACCCTAAAACCTACTTGGCCCAAGAGACGGCCGTATGCCTTCTGCGCCATTGCCTACTGATCTTCGGAATGTCCTTAACTCCAAACGTGGTGAAAGTGTCAGCACAACATGTTACTGAGAATAATCATCCTAATGAAGAACATCCTCGAGAGCATCGAGTATTGGAGAACCATGTTTCTTCGTCCAAGGCCGAGGCTGGTATATGGTGCAGGAAGCTTCTTCTGAACGTGCTGAAGATGGAATATACTTTGGTCCTCTATGGGAATGATCAAATGCGGAATTCTAACAAGGGCTCTCAATCGAATTCTCCGTCCTTTGGCCGAAATGGGAAGGTTGGTTTCCTCTCAACTTCTTGATAACTTGCTTTCTAATTCCCAAAATTTAGCATCGGGGAAGCTTATTGATTTTGGTGCTAAATCTTTATCTTATAATGGCCATGACATTTCAAACCGATTTGATCCATTAATTGTTGAAGATTTAAACAATAACCTTTCGGATTCCATTAATATTTCGATTAAGAAGTTGGCTTGTGGTTCGATTCTTCAATCTCACCGGGTTTGATAAATGATCAGTTGTGTAATCTCAATAAGGAAGTCTCGAATTTCCTTTGTAGCTCTTCTGCTACGAGCTCTACTAATGAGGTTTCGATCCCTCAAGTGTTGCCTAATGCATCGGCTTTTACATTCGTTCCCTCATGATAATTCGGTGCTAGATGATTCGAATATTCCTCATAGATGTTGAGGACGTTGTGGAAAATAATTCCGTTTTGAAATTCCCTGGTGCTATTGATTTGAATTTGGGGAGTTCTTTCCATCAATCTAAGGTTTTGAGTGCTTTACCTAACAATGTGTTGGCTTCCAAGCTCATTTCGCTTCCTATTGATCCTACTACTGATCTTGTTGGTGCTCCTCGTTTAGCTAAGAATTTGTCAATTCCTAGTAACTTAAATGATATTGGTTCGATGGTTGTTCCTTCTTCAGAGGAGGTTTCCCTCTCATCCTACTGGTGATAAACAGAATGCTCGTCTCACTCGTAGTCAAGCCAAACAACAATCATTATCATCTTCTTCCCAATGAAAGGTTTAATTTGGAATATTCGGTGGGATTGGCAACAAAAAATCCCGTTTGAGTCTTCAATACTTAAGAAAATCTCTTAAGTTAAATTTCATGGCTATTTTGGAACCTTTAATTCTCCTTAAGGATCCTTTGATGGCTAGGTCTTTTGGTTTAACCAGGTTATTTCGAACATATCTGGTAAAATTTGGTTTTCTCTGATTATTCTATCCATGTGGAGGTTATTTTAGATCATGTTCAGATGTTGCATGTTAAGTAGGATTCTTTGTCTTTTCCTTGCTCCCTGTAGCATCGTTTGTGTATGCTAGTTGTGATCGGAGTATGAGGCACAGTCTGTGGGATGCTCTTAAGTCGGTTAAACCGGCCATTGATTGCCCTTGGTTTATTGGGGGTGACTTTAATTGTATTACTTCTTTGGATGATCACACCCCGGGGTTGCCTTCCCGTCCTGGTGCTATGTCTGATTTCAATGATTTTATTTTGGATGTTGGGGTGATTGATGCTGGTTATGTTGGGGATCGTTTTACTTGGACTAATGGTTGTGTTTGGAAGCGTTTGGATAGAGTGTTGTTATCCTCGGCTTGGAGTAGTGTTTTTAATGCCTTCAAGGTTGAGCATCTTAGCAGGAATAATTCGGATCATTGTCCTTTGTTCATCTCAGCCCCTTTTCTCCCTAAACCTACGTTCTCCTTCGATTTCAACATATGTGGGTTAAACATGCGGGTTTTCTTCAGACGGTGAGGCTTAAATTGGTTTAATCCTTGTTCTTCTAGTGGTATGCTTAAACTTGCTGAGAAACTAAAACGCTTTAAAGAACCATTTAAAGTGGTGGAATCATGCGGTTTTGGAGATATTTTTGACAAAATTAAAGTGGCTGAGAGATGTTTTGCTGCTGCTCAATCGGCACTATGATTTTGATCCCACTGATGCCAATAAAGTCGCCATGACTAATAGTCACTTGATCCTTAATGATGTTTTGAATATGGAAGAAATCTTTTGGAACAAAGGCTTCTTCTGATGGATGGTGGAAGGTGAGCGAAATACCAAATTGTTCCATAATATGGTGAATAAGAAAAGGTCTTAAGAACAAGATTTTTCGCATATGGATGAGGGGACCTGTCTGGAGTCTCCCTTATTGATTCAGGAATCTGGTGTTAATATTTTGAAGATCTTCTAGTAGGAGAAACTTCAGTTCTTAATTGGTCTCAATTGGATTTGTATTCCCTCTTTGGTTTCTATGGCTGATAATCAGTGTATTGGTAGCATTCCTACACTTGATGAGGTTCGTGCTGTAGTTTCTCTTTGAAATCTGACAGTTGCTTGCTGGTCCTGATGGTTATTCTGGTGTTTTTTATAAAACTTGTTGGGACATTATTGCTCAGGATGTTTATGAGGCTGTTATTGATTTCTTCAATGGTTCCCCTATTCCTCGGAGTTTTACTGCAACTACTATTGTTCTTATTCCTAAATCTGATAAGCTCAACAATGGAAAGATTTTCGGCTATATTAGTTTGTGTAATGTTTCCAATAAGATTCATTACCAAGCTCATCACTATTCGGTTGAATTCTATTATTGGCAAATTGATTTCTCAATCTCAGAGTGGTTTTGTTCGCGGCGGCTTATTTCTGATAACATCTTGTTAGCTCAGGAGCTATTCATAGATTAATACTCGGGTGCGTGGGGGCAACATGATCTTTAAACTTGATATGGCTAAAGCTTATGACCGTGTTCAGTGGGATTTTCTGGAACGGGTCCTGTTGGGCTTTTGGGTTTTCTGCTGTGATTGTGGATATTGTTCACCGTTGTGTTTCTAATTGTTGGTTTTCGGTGAATGTTAATGGTGTGGTTTCTGGTTTCTTTAAATCTAATCGCGGGCTTCGACAAGGGGATCCTTTGTCCCCTTTGTTATTTATTATAGCTGCTGAGTATCTATCTCGAGGTCTTGACAGGTTGTTCTTACAACATACCAGTATGTTTTATTCGTCTGGTTGTCCCATCCTATACTCATCTTGCCTATGCTGATGCTATTGTGATCTTCTCTAATGGCTCTTTGGGTACTATATCGAAGATTAAGTCGTTTTTGAGCATTATCAGGCTTGTTCTGGGCAGCTGGTGAATTCATTTAAGAGCAGCTTCTACGTGCTTCTTCTGTTCTCAGATCGCTTTGCTCAATATACTGGTCTCACTGGGTTCGGTTGGTAGTTTCCCTATGACTTATTTGGGTGCGCCCCTGTTGTTGGTAACACCAAGTCTATATACTTTCAATTTGATTAATAAGGCTTGTTCCAGACTCAAGGTTGGGAGTAGTACCTGGTTATCTCCTGGTAGCAGGATGGTCTTGATTAAAAGTGTTTGAGTTCCTTGCCTATATACTTATTTCAAGTTCTTCAACCTCCAGGGGCTATTTACATCAGCTGGAGATGATTTGTGCTCGTTTTTTATGGGGTTCGAAAGCTTCTATGCGTAAAACTCATTGGTTTCTTGGCATGATGTTTGTTGTCCTACCATTGAGGGTGGGTTAGGTTTTCGAAGGCTTAAGGATGTTTTGAAGGCATTTTCGATCAAACTGTGGGTTAGATTCCGGGGTCAGGATTCTTTATGGGCTAAGTTCCTTTTGGCTAAATATTGTGTTTTATCCTTGCCGGCTTCTATTGATTTGAAGGGTTCGTTTCTCCACCTTGGCGTCGACTCCTTCAAATTCGAACACTTGCTGAACCTGGTATTGGTTGGTCTCTTGGTTCGGGGCTTGTTCTTTTGGTTTGATTCTTGGTGATGCAGGTCCTTTGGCTTCGCTGTGCCCAATTTCTGGTTCTCCTAATGTCCCAGTTAATGCTTTTTGGGTGAATTTCAGTGGGATGTTCCTAGTTTACTTCAAGTGGTTCATGTCGATTTTTTGGAGATGATCCTTCAGGTTCCTATTCGTGGGATTACCACTGATCTTCTGATTTGGAAGCATAGTCCTAATGGAATTTCTCTACCCGATCTGCTTGGGAATTGATTCGTTCCAGGAAGGCTATTAATCCCATTTTTATCCCTTGTTGGAATAAGGCTCTTACTCCTACGGTTTCCTTCTTCTGTTGGAGATATATTCGTCGCAAAATTCCTTTGGATGAGGTTCTCAAGGAACGAGGTATTTTATTAGCTTCTAAATGTCAATGTTGTCATTTGGAAGAATCTGTGGATCATGTTTTCACTTCGGGTCCTGTTTCTGTGGTGGTGTGGTGTCATTTTGGGAGTTGTTTGATGTGGTTAACCCTTCCAATGTTTCTTCTTGGAAAATTGATGCGGAGTGGCGAACTAATGGTCATGTTCGAGAGAAATGCTTCCTTTTCTCATCATTTGGTTTTTTTATGACTTCTCGTAATGATTCCAAACATCGAGGTATTACTCCATCTCCTCATCGTATTATTTCTCAAGTGGTTAAGCATTTTACATTGTGCTATCCTTGCTTAAATTCAAACATTGGAAGGGATTTTCTGGTGTGGCTCGTATTTGGCATATCCCTTGGTCTTTTACTCGTAAGACCTTGGTTTCAATTGTAAATGGATTAAACCTCCAATTGGCTTCTATAAATTAAATACTGATGGATGTTCTAGAGGTAATCCTGGGATTCTTCTGTGGGGAGGATTAATTCGTAATCATCTTGGTCAGTTTATTTGGGGGGTTCTATGAATATCTTGGTGTTGGTACTTCTTTGAAAGCTGAGCTTACAGCTATTTTAAAGGGTATGGAGATTGTGCTCAGTTTCAACTATTTCCTCTATGGGTGGAAACGGATTCTGAAATTGCCTTGAAGATCATTACTAGAGGTTGCTTCAATGGGACTGTTCGGTCATTATTACTCGTATTCAAGGTTTCATACTTGAGCATTCTGTTTTTCTCTCATGTTGTGCGGGAAGGGAATTCTGTTGCTGATTGCTTGGCTAATCTAGCCTTTGAAGATAGGGGATTTCATCTATATCTCCAGATCGGTTAGCTTTACTTGATCATAAAATTCTGGCCTTTGTAATCTGATAGATTAGGGGTTCCTTATTTGCGTTTTAAGTTTAAAATTGTATAATTTATTCTGAGAAGTCTTGGTCTAGTCCCCTTCTCATGTTTATTATCTTTTATTAAAACGGGTAGGGGTCTGCCTAACCCCCCGCCATGACACTGGCGGCTTTATCAAAAAAAAAAAAAAAAAAACCCTAAACCCAAAACCCTAAACCCTAACCCCTAAACCCTAAACCCTAAACCCTA
>CAJQUN010002468.1:0-26371 GCA_907163345.1 Haberlea rhodopensis | reverse complement strand
TTGGTTATGAAGATGTTGAATGTAGTAGCATAGATAAACTTAAAAACTGTGTCAATGATACGCAATCACATATTAAGCTGATGGAAACACACATGTGCAAGTCAGAATATTCGGTTACTCTTTTTTCACCGCCCAATGCAACTCGATGGAATTATTTGCATAAAAAGTTAGAATCGATGTTACCTTATCAAGATGCTTTAAATACTTTTATAACTCTTATCAAATGCCTGAAAGTGATGAATGTTATTTATTGTCTGATAAGAATTAGTATTTTGTTTAAATTTAACTGCTTTGTTATCAATTTTTAAAGAAGCAACAAATCGTTTCTTCTGTGTTTAATATCATGTTCTCATTTTCTTCCACTTTGTATTTAACATGCTTTGTACATTTATTAAATTTAGAGATGATATTGAATTGTCGTCGTTCGTTTATCTTATGGAGGAGAAGATTAAAAATATTGGGAACATATACACACGTGCACTGTATATCTACACTGTTAGACCCAAGTCAGGGTCTGGGATCTTTCGATACTTTCTTTGAATATTACACTAAATTTTTGATAAGGATGTTGACGTTCAAAGACTCAATCATGCATTCTATTCAAATGTTTGGATTGTACAATAGTGAACAAGGACAAAGCTCATCGCCACGTGTAGAAGAAGGAGAAGAAGAAGACGCTACTCAGTCACGAAGCGGAGGGATTAATCTGTTGAGGAGCCTTGGAAGAAAGAAGCAGAGAGGAAGCGGAGTGTCATCTACCTATTCAAATGAGTTGCAGTTCTTCCTGGGTCAAATGTTCATTACAAATAAAAAATTTGAATTACTAGAGTGGTGGTAAGCAAACGCAAAACATCCAGTCTTAGCCAAATGGCTAGAGATTTATTTGCAGTCCAAACATCCAGTGAAGCATCGGAGTCGTCATGCTCAACTTGTGATCGACTCATTGGAGACTTTAGAGTTTCTTAAAACCAGAATCATTGTGATGTTTACGCTGCTAAAAGATTGGTTCGATGCTGAGAGCATAAATAAGAGACAAGGAGTCGATGAGTTTGGCAACGAAAGTTCCGAAGAAAAAGAAGAATTGGCCAAGACTATATTAATCAATTATGATGAATAATGTATTTTTAATAAATTTCAAATGATGTAGCTTTTACGTTGTTTTCCATTTTCAATAAACTATGTATTTTTCCTTTACGATTTGGGTTGAACGCAAAAATCTGAAGGAAAAAAAAAAAAGAAAAATTTGGGTTGAACGCAAATTTTATAAATACATATTGTATTTCTTTTGATCGTTCTATATTGAGCGTTTGCTCACCTAATGGGTGGGGTTGTTGTTGTCTTTGTGTGTGGACAATGACAGGTAGTACATGTGCCAGGACCCCAGAGAGGGCACGTCCGATGGGAGCCACACTTGATATGTTTATTTTCATGTCTATCCCAGTGGTATATGTGTATATCTACAATGGGGTATCCCTGGGGGTATGATAAGTTTATGTATCTTTAATTTATTTCAGCTCGTATAGATATATGTTTACTCATTGATTTTTGTATGATTGTTTATTTTGATTGATATGAACTAAAGGTATATATATATATTTATATATTTTCAGTATATTTCTATTAGTATTAGTGATATGGTCCTTGTACGATGAGATCATGCCAAAATTTTAGGGCCATATGTAGATAAGTGATGAACAAATCTTCCGTTGTTTACGCTATACTTATCATTGTGTTATCATTAATCACATGATTAGGATTGGCTCTCACACATATATAAATTAATAACTCCTTAACACATAGTATATTTATGATTAATTATGAAAATTTCATAAAAATGACTCATCATTTGTTCCTGTTAAAACTGATGTTACAATGGATCTCCTCTGATATGTTCTCATTGTAGGAACTTTATAGTGTTTTTGTGACTCAAAATAAATGGAATTTAATGGAATATGGATTTCGAAATACCATTTACAGCTTGATAGAATGATATTTTCAAATGGAATTGGATTGGGGGACTTCAAGGGATTTAGAGTAGCTAACTCAAATCCTTAAAAAAATGGTAGATTTGATTTGGAATGAGATTTCAATTATTTTCAATATTAATCTTTCATCATAATTTAAGATATCATAAATAAATTTTATATTCCATTTATTTAAAAATAATACTTTTACATAGTTTTATTAAAAAACGTCATAACCAAATAAAATATCTAAATATAAAATCTTGTTGCTTATATACATAGTGAAGCTTAAATTTCAAATTTTGCATTTATTTTATAATTTTAAAATATCATAATCATAAATATTATGTTCCATTTATTTAAAGTAGTTTTTTACGTAACTTTATAAAAATTTCATAATTAAACCAAATATTTGAAATATAAAATTGTTGTTTATATACAAATTGAGTTTAAATTTTCGATTTTTTTTTTTTTACATTTTTCATAATTCTAAATATCATAGCACTAAATTATATCATTTATTTATATAATTCTTTAATCTTATATTCATTTATTTATATTAATCCTTTCACGTAATTTTTTTAAATAGATAGATCATAATTCACAAACATTTAAAATATAAAAAAATATTATACATTGAAGGTGGTATTTAGAAAAAATAAGTATATATAACTTTTTTAACATCAAATAATATCATTTCTAACTATAATCCAATTCTTAAAAATTATTTTAACATTTTACTAAATACCGAAATAGAATTCTAAATTCATGGGATAAATCCAATTCTAAATTCCATTTTTTATTCAATAAAATCGTAGCGTTAATGTATCGCTGCTTTAGGAGCTTACTTTCGAGAAGGGGTACTTGATACATTAATAAGTTATTTTAAATTAATCTATAAATTAATAATTAATAATTTATGGACAATTTAATATTCATAATCAAAATCTATTAATTTATAGAGGTTTAATATATATAAATTAGTTTTTTGTCTACAATAGTTTGTTGTTAAGTAATTTATATAGAAAAAAATACCTATTATATAAAGTTAAGATTTAAAAGAATTAATCAAAATAAATGACGTAGATAGGGTATTTTTTTACTTTTAAAATTTATGATAGTTATAAGAATTTTTTGAAATTTTAAATTAGGAGCATTATAATTATTTGCAAGCACGTCATGAAACGAAGATATATAGTCTACATCTCTTATTATGGATACATAGAAATTGAACGACACCAAAAAATCAAATCAGTCTTACGGTTTGGATAGGTTTAGTCAATCGTTGTTAGGTCTATTAACATCATTCAAACCAAAATATTTTGTTGGGTTTGTGACCCCGAATGATCTTGATTTTGATGTGAATAAATTATTATTGTGTTGCTAACATATTTCATCAAGTTTACAGTTCAAAGAAAATATCTTAAAGCTTGACGATTTAGTTTGGTTGCTGAAAGACAAATTGAACCCAGATTGACAATGACCGCACCAAACTAAATCGATCATCTCAGTGCTCAGTTATCAAAACGACATGCTTCAACAGAGATTGGATAGCCAACTGAAAACTCAAAGTCGTATTTCGTGTTAGCTAAGTTGATTCGAATGTTATCAAGGAGAAAAGAAAAGTAGTTGCAAGTTCAGGATGAACCTCGCTGAAACAGCAAGTAGTAGTGAGGTTGGTGTAGCTCTGGTATATCGGCTTTATCTCCCAGCATACTTATCAAAGTGAATTGATTCAACATGCGTTGGAAAATCAAGAGAAAGATATACAAGTCATCTTCAGAAGTCAAAGTCTGAATCGGATTTGAAGAAGGTGGAAAGTCGCAATGAATTCACATGTTCTGCATTGAATGGAGAAAGATTGTGTTAGAATCGGTGAGGTGTTTAGGGGGGGCCCTAAACACTTACGGTTTTTGATTTTTCTGGTGATTAACAGTCTTTTTAGGGACTGAAATCGGGTTCTCAATATCAAAATGTTAGGCAGACCACTTGAAATGAAGTGTAAATTAGGTATGTTGTTCCTGGTAGAACAGCTTGGTCTAGGCTAGCAACGTAGCAAAGTGAAATAAAGTGAGTTGTGCAAAAAGTAAATGACAGATTTTTTATGGAAGTTGGAAGCTAAAACTTCTACGTCTCACTTCTTCCTTTTCAGGAAGGTAAAATAGAAAATTTTGGTTTATATAATCAACAGTATACAATCCACTTAGACCAAGATTACTTTATGGCTTAAACTCCTAGCACACTTCACAATCAGAATTTGTCTTGTTGATACAATGTTTTTCACTCAGTAATACAAGATAAATTCTTTGAAATACTTAGAGTGATTCTTGTACAACACTCTTGAACCTAGACTGTTCAGATACGAGAGTAAGCTTGTTGCTCTTTAATGACTTCTGATATTTGCAATAAATTGGTCAGATCACTCAGATGTATTGAATATTGATATGAGCGTGTAGAAAGATCTGTCAAAAGTCGATTCAAAAGTCCTTCAAACATCGCGACTCCGAGCTATTTGTAGTTGAGCATTTGCAACGTAAACTTTGACATTTTTGGCTCTTTGGTACGATTCTATTAAGGTCGTACAACCTCCTAATATTCCTTTTGTTTTATTGTCAAACAGTAAACAACTAGATGAGTTAAAATGGGTTGGGTCAGTCGGGTTGTCCCAACCCGACCCATCAAATAGACGGGTGGGTTCGGCCAAGGTTTTTTAGGCTCGTCTGTAGGCGGGCCTAAATGAGCTGACCAGTTTGGGTTGAGCGGGTTAGCCCGTGGGGTGGCCCACAGGTCGGATCGATTAATAAATTTATGATAAATTTTGAATTAATTATTTCAAATATGATTTATTAATAATTTATATAACAATTTAATTCATTAAAATATAATAAAGTTATTTTTCAATTTTGATGGGTTGGCCTGCACAACCGGCACCGCCTGGGTTGGGTTGGGTTGGGTTTGCAACCCATCTGTAGGAGGGCCCAAACGACAGGTTGGGCAAGCCATCCCGTTTGGTTCTGGATGACCCATTTTGACAGCTCTATTAACAACTACTAGTTCAATCTCACATTTTGTTCTATGCAAAATAGTACAGTTGATAGTGTACTTATCTGGTAATTATCTGATCTAGTCAGGAAAGTTAGCTAAATTAAACTATGTTATATTCCGAAGTCTGCTGGCCTTGAACTAAGCGGGCCTAAACTTATCCGCATTGCATAGTCATTCAAAGTTACATCTTTTTTAATCACAAAACATAATTATTCCAATAGATTGTAGCAGACATATAATCTCATTTTTCGAGTGTATCTCTCTGGTACGAACTCGCATTCAAGCGATTTTTGATTCTTTAAAAGCCAACACAAAGGGCTACAACTTTTTATATCATCACCTTACCAGAAATAAAATCAATAGCTATAATCAAGAGAACATGCTAGCTGAACCAAATCAGCTAGGTAACCCGGCTAGAGAGTTTTGCACCTTGCTGTTGTGACCAACCTTGCTGAAATAACCTTCCGAACTGATATTAAATCATCTAGTAACATTCTTGAAATACGAAATATAGTCCAAAACGTGAATTTGATCGTTGCAATGTCAGAAATCGTACTTAACATTTTCTAATGGTCATATTCTCGTGTCTAACATATACATCATTGTTGAAGGCTATATATACAATACTTAGAAGCTCAAATCAGAATATTCAAGATAAATCCAAGAGAGGGAAAATAAGAACTCACTTCGGGATTCAAAAGGAAGGTAGAAAGAGAAATCTGGCTTAGATGATAGTCAACCCAAAAATCTTAGGCACCACTCACCTTGCTATATCATATCATTTTATGATCACTTGTGACATTTTTATTCACTCTATTCATTTATGAGCTTATTTGAGAGTGAATATCATTGTAACGGTTGGTGATTTATCACACTGTTCGAGATTGACTTTGCATATGAAACATTAAAGAATATGTCTTGGCACTGCTAGGTGTTAGACCATAAGTGTGATCTTAGTCTAAGTGGGTTGTACAAGTGGTTGCACTAATCAAAGACTTCTAGTGTATATCATTCCTTGTTTGGAAGAAGGGGAGACATAAAAACTTGTGCTTTTAACTTTCATAAACAAATCTCTTGTCATTTACTTTATTTTATTTACTGTCTTGTTGTTTCGGATGTTGTCGAAGAATTTTATTTGTTCGATAAAATACCAAAATATAGCTTACAAAGTGTTGATAAAATGCTTCATATGAACTTTTTACTTTGTCAACTTGCATACTTTCAAAATGCCTTACAACATGATTAATCGGTTTTTGAGAAGGTTATGTCGAGTGTTTTTCTCTGTGTTTAGAAACCAAACTCGATATAATTTCTCAGTACTATGTTCAAATTTGAACATTTCAAAAACAAGAGCTATTGTAGCTCTAGCACAAAATGTTTAAAATTGTGCTTATTCACACCCATCTAAGATCTGGATCGATCACACCATGTGGTATCAGAGTGAGTTGTTCATGAAAAGCATTCTAAACGATCTTTTTTAATTTTTTGGGGAAAACCATTTTTTTCATGATCATGAAATATTTTCATTATATATTTTCAAAAAAATTGGTGTATGGAACAATTTGCATAAAAACTATTTTCATTTCATTCATTATGCACAAATTTTTTAAAAATTTTGTTTACAGGTTCAAATTTTCATTCAAAACTCGTCTCATATTTAAATCTATCTCCGGATTTTTTTAACAATTTTTCAGATTCGTTCTAGCAAAATTATCAGCTTGCAGCAGTTTTGGGAAAATGACATAACTTCTTGCTCGAGTGTCCAAATGGTGAACCACTTTTGTGCTGCAAACTAAAACTCATAAAGAATCGCAGCGGTATAAGTCTTGCATCCTGGTTTTTCACATACATGAAAGTTTATGAAAATATTCAGAGGCAGATTTAAAAATGAAACAAGTATTCTGAAAATGTTGAAAATTTGAACAATTAAAATAGATTTAAATTATTTTTGTGCAAATAAATTGAAAATGAGTTTCATGCTCAAAATATGTTTACACCATATTTTGAAAAACATACAATGAAAGTCATGCTAAAATTTTGAAAATGATAAAAGATTTTCGCCTAAAAATCAGTTAAAAAAATGACTTCAAGAACACCACGTTGTGATACCCGAAAATTTTATTTGAATCCCGATTTAATTTATAATCGGCTATTAGACTGTAGTTGCGGTGATTATGAGATAATTACGGAAGTAACATGCGTGGGATTTATAATCCGGAGTTGGGGTTTGGAATTTGTTTGAGAAATAAATTTGAGGTTCGAGATTTCAATTACTCGATTGTGGGTTGAAATTATATAACAAATATAAATGATGGGCCTAATTTGGTGGGTATATTTAAGAGAATTTTTTCTTCTCCCCTCATTTTCACTCTTCATAATCAGAAGAGAAATCCCCCTCCTCTCTTTTCTCTCCGTCGTGCGACCCTTCGAGCTGTGGGGGTGATCCTTCGAGCTACATTTTGAGGCTAGATTTGGTGCAAATGTTTAGTGGTAAGCTTCTATTGCTTCTAGTTTGTTGTTTGAATTGAATTTGAACTAAGTTTGGAGAGAAGGGTTTGATTTATATTGTGTTGAGTTGCTAGTTATAATTAATCATTTTTATTGTTAAGCTTTGTTGTTATTTGGAAGCTTTTAGCTTTAAAGGTTGCAGGTGTTGAGTTGGAGCTTTGGTGTTGATTGGGTTAGAAATATGGTGCTTTGGCTGAAAAATGGTTGAAAATCTAAGGGAAGAAGATGATGAACATAATCCACGATCGATCTCGGAATTGTCTCGATCAATCTCGGCAAACTGAACGAATCCAGAGATCACGATCATCGCGCCTTTTGGGCTGATCGATCACGAGCAGCCGATGTTGTCTTTTGAATTTTTGAGACCCCACGATCGATCGTGGCTGAGGTGCGATCGAACGCTGCGATGCAAATTTTTTATTTTTTTTATATTTTGGAATGAGTCGAGACGATGAAGGTCTAGCCATAGTCGAGTTCTAATGAATTACTCGCCATAATTGTGCTATATATCACACTAAGAACTTGATGAGATTTGTGGTAAGGCTATTGTAAGGCCTCGTTATTAATTAATCTGGATTAACGATGATTATACAAACCCGGATAATTAATTAGTTAAGAATTTGGATAATTTATTTGGAATTGAAGGAAATAATAAGTTTGTGGAATTTTGAGAAAAATTCGGATGATTAAAATATAGATCACGATTTATTGTGTTCCGGACTACGGCATATATATGTAGATATATTGGACACAAACAACCATTTAAACAATAAATAATATATTCATATAAACAAAAGAATTGTGGTGCAGTAGACCGCACTCACACAATCCAAAATCCTCCTTCATGAACATAAAAGTCATCGATCACCACTTTTCCTCCCTAAAATCTTTTCTTCTTCCCTCATTTTTCTCTCCCATTTCCATTTCTTCGAAATTTTGCTCCAAATTCCATGAGCAAACTTGATCATAAACAACATGCAAGCTTGTAATTAGGAAGCAACAAGCATATCATTAAAATTTGAAAGGTGGAAGCAACCATTTTCGAAAACAAGATGCTAGTGGAGGATGTGCAAGAATGGATCGATTTTCTTATTTGTGTCCCCAATTTTGAAGATAAATGGGTAAATAATCATCCTTGAGTTTTATCGACCTTAATTGTTTAAGGGTCGAACTTTTATGCCTTGACATGAGAAGTAGTTTAGTGTAAAAGTTGCTGTCAAAATTGTGCAGCAGATTTCAGTATGCATGTGTCTGTCATTTCGAATTTTGAGTTTCCTTAAGTTTCTAATCTGAGGTGAGGTTGAGGTTCAAATGAAAGTTGTAGTTGTTTTAATCACTTTTGATTTGACAGTAAATTTATCTAATTTGGAATTAATATGAAAAAAGTTATGGTCATTTTACCGAATTGTGTACAGTCTGCAAATTTAATGCATGCGGGTGCACATGCAGTGTGTTCTTCGAATTTTTGGGAACATGTGTTCGTAATTTGAGATTGTGGTCTGAATAAGAGCTGTATTGTTAGGTGTTATCCTACATTTGGAACTGACCTCACTCAATTTGTAGTTAGGATGCAAAAATTATATTAAATTTACCAAAATGTATGCAATCTGGAAATTCAATGCATTATAGTTTTTATGCATCATGTTCGTAATAAATCTGGGAAAACTGTATGATGAATTAGGGGTTGTGCCCTGAATAAAACTTGTAGTATGTTGAATTTTCTTTAATTGGCCACCAAAATCACTCAAGGAGTTAACATGAAAGAGTTATGCTATTTACGAAATCCGCTCAATCTG
This sequence comes from Haberlea rhodopensis, assembly GCA_907163345.1. Classification (NCBI taxonomy): domain Eukaryota; kingdom Viridiplantae; phylum Streptophyta; class Magnoliopsida; order Lamiales; family Gesneriaceae; genus Haberlea; species Haberlea rhodopensis. The sequence goes on along the minus strand of CAJQUN010002468.1, from coordinate 17,058 downwards.
GAAAACAGAATTTCAAGTGTTGCTTATTTTGCGTCCAAACTACCTCTAAATGAGCGAAGCAGCTTGACCTCATAAACGATGAAATGTAGTACTTTGAGTTTCCAAGATTCCCACTGTAATCGGATCATTTTGATGTCAGCTGAAATAAATATGAATTTTCTACTAAAATGGGTTGAGCTGGAAAAGGGTAAGTTACCCTTTTTTCCAACAGATTGTTCTTGACCTTTTTACCTAGGCTAAATGAATCATTTAGAAGAAATGTTGAACTGATGAAATGTTCATTTTGAGTTATCTTTTAAACTAAATTGAACCCATGTGATTTGATTATGTGTGGGTGAGTTATGAACTAATTCCTTCGGTTGCACGAGCCAAAATGTAGGAAGTTTGTATTGGGTCTAAATTGAGTAATATTTTGATGAGTTTAAGGCTAGTATGTGAACATCCCAAGGTTGATTGAGGAGCACTCGATATAGTTAGTTCTGGTTGGAGGTACGTAGAAACAAGTTCTATCACGACGTCTGGCAAAGAAGTGTAATGATGCTAATGTATGACCTTATACGTCATTATTTGATTTAGATGTGATAATTGATTTTCTTATGTGACTTGCATAAAATATATATAACATTCACATGAGATTGCATGACATATTGAGTTGCATATGTCACATGATGTAAGATGATTCATTGGGCATATCATATTGATCTTACCACTCCTTTGATACCCTTTGATTATGATGAGATCTATAGTGTCATAGGGACGCTGCGTTGTCACCGGACCTAGACACGAGGGATGTTGGACAAAACACAGGAGATTATCCTAGCACATGTGTGTGTGTCGCCACTCATTGCTCGAGCTTGATATTTGATTGATGATACCTTCTTTGAACTCCGTTATTTGGTATCTTGAGATTCGATTCATTGTTGTTGGGTTCCGTACCCGGCGCCAGATCCAAACGCAGCGGAAATAATACAATAACAGATCTGACCCGGGACGGTCGATCGCGCCTGATTCATATATAAACATGCAAATATCAAAATAAATGCACGAAAAGAGAATTACCGATGAACAGCGAAATCAATCTGCGGCGGTGATCCTCGAGTCCAATCGACCTGACCAGATCTACAAGCACGACACCAGTGCTAGTGTGATGACGACTTATGAGAGTATTGAATGGAATTTTAGGTCCTAGAGTGAACCTTATATTTATAGGAGTTTTGGTCAATTATCTTGGGCTATGCTTATGAGGGTCCAACGGGCCAACAATTGGCCCATTGGCTTGTAGGGCATCTAATGCTAACAATCTCCCACTTGCCCAAAAGCCAACACAAAAACTACAAACTCATAATCCAAGTAAATCAATCTAATTGAACAACTTGATGTACTGCCAATGTACATAATTATGAGACATAAATATATCAGATGATTTAATTTTAGAACTTTCTATAAATGAAACAATTTCAAATATAGAACTCCACTAAATTGAGGAGCTTTCAAAAATTAATTCATCTCTTCTAAATCACTCAGTTTGAGCACTTAACATTTAAGTCTCAATTCTCATCGATAGATCGGCGGCCGGTTGATTGTGACCCAGTGAGGCTCAAGTGTATCATAGCAGTAGGATCACAACATTTGTGATTTTAGAAGTCAAACAACTTCTTTGGGCTTACCCTGAATGCCCCATTGTCAATTAAACTCCTTTAATAGACAATTACCGAAATATAATTCCAGTATGAACCTACCGATCGTGGGTAGCGCCTAGCATCTGCGCTTCACGAAGACCTAGATACAAATGACTAGCAACGTACGAGAACCTGTCAGCCATAGTTAGCGTGCAGTACATTCCTTTCACTCAATATGTCCCGATTGAATCAAGGGCATTGGTTGATCGAGACCCTTTATGATTTCAATAACTATGTATTTGTTTCACGTTATATGATTCATTTGTGTGCGTATGTGAAAAACTCTTTTTTCACAAGCACTACCCACTCTGGCCAGAGATTCCTCGAATCATATATAGAAAAACACATAGGACATCCTGGTTCATCAAGACCAGTGGTGAATCCCCAACGACAATCATAGGCCTCTGACAGCATCACTGAATACCCAAAATAACAACTTTATGACCCGCATGTGATCAGTCATTAAATCAAAGTACACAGCTATCTGTCAAGACCTCAATGATGCCTCGGGTCATGAGGAGTAATGGTGCACAACTATGACTAGAAATTCTATACTCGACAAGTGGTAACCACTTATAGAATTCCGAGTAGGGTCGTTCAGTGAACTCATTCCTAATGAGCACCTATTCATGTGTGCTGACTTCTCCAAACCAACGCCGATGAAACGCGGCGCACTACACTAGACACATCATGAATACCAGTCTCTAACGAGCATATATCGATATCCCATTCTCGAAGGCTCATCGACGAGAGGAACATTTAGAAATTGCAGTCTAGAATGTATTTCATGGTCACCATCATATGCGTAACCACATTCTATGGACTATAGCAACTTCAAGGACTTCATCAATACATCAAGATGCATGGGTAAACAGATGAAGAAGTGCCATATATATTAATATTCAAACAATGATTTGTCATAATAAGATTATAAGTACAATCAATCAACTATTGATTTACTTAATCATGTATGACAACAATATCTTTCACTTTCCCAAAGCCAACTACTCATGTGTCTTAAGACCATCTTCCCAAGATGTCTATCAGACACCAATCATTGTAAATGCTTTGTCAGTGGATTCACTATATTTTTCTGTTGAAGCGATTCTCTCGATAATAATGTCGCGTCTACCATCTGTCTCATTAGATAGTATTTCTCAATATATGTTTGGATCCTGATGAGATCTTGGCTATTCATAATAGCTCAAATGTTGTCACAGTACACAGAGACTGTGTCAACTGCACTAGAAATTACACCCAACTCTTGGATGAAATTTCTTATCCAAACTGCCTCTTTGCTGCATCGTATGCTGCAATGTATTCAACTTCAGTGGTGGAATCCAATGTGGTGTCTTGCTTGGAACGTTTCCAAGAGACATCACCATCATTGAGCTTAAATACAAATCCGACCATCGATATGGTATATCTACATCCAAATTAAAAACTAGCAACAGCTTAGCCTTCAACTTTTATTTCTCCACTTACAGATCCAAAAACCATGAACATATCATAAGTTCTTCATAAGAACTTGAGGATTATTTTCACAGTTTTCCAGTGACCTTCACCGGGATCTGTTTGATGTCTGCCCATTACTCTAAGAACATAGATCAGGCCAAGTACATACCATATCATACAGTATGCTATTAAAAGTAGAAATATAAGGTACAAATGTCATCTTTTCTCTCTCCTCATCAATCTGAAGACCCATTGACTCGAGAGATGAATACTATGACATATTATGAAGTAACTCATTTTTCGACTATTCTATGCTAAACCCTTTTAGCACAGTTTTTATGTACGTAGATTGAGAGATCTCAAGCATCCTTCAGATCTATCCCTATAGATCCGTATGCTAAGCACGTATGACGCTTCTCTCAATCTTACATGGAGAAATTAGTAGATAATCACGCTTTAATTGATTAATCCAATACCATTCACAATGAGCAAGATATAATCGACTTAAAGCATCACAAATGTAACCGTGCTCCCACTAACCTTTTTGCACACACATGCCACTTCCGGATTTATAACAAAACCAAACACTTTGATGATGTTATCAAAATGGAAGTAAACTTTGGGATGTCTTCTTAGGCCTATAAATGGACCTATGGAGTATACAAACATTTTGCTAACGCCCATAAGTTGTGAACACATTTGGCTGCTACATTTCTACCTCAATGTCACCATTGAGAAATGTTGTATTCACATCCAACTATCATATCTCATATTCATAATATGCAGAATACTAATAAAAAATCCAAATAGACTATAGCATCACAACTGATTAAAAATTTCTCACAGACAACTCTTTGCCTATGAGAATAATCTATTCACATCAGTTAAGCTTTGAAGGTCGCTACCTTCTCATCCACTCCAAGCTTTCACTTGTAAATCTATGCAGCCAATGGGAACAATTCCCAAAGAGGATCTACTAAGGCCCATACCTTATTGGAGTACATGGAGTCTATTTCAAATTTTACGGCATCTCGCCAATATCCCAAAACGATGTCCAACATCGTCTCCTTGAAAGTTCTAGGATCACATCCATGGTCAAAATCATTTTGACTACTTTCTAGGAGTAAATTCAATTTATCAGGAGTTCTTGAAACATTTTCAAATCTCCTTCGTGCGTGTAAATCAAAGGTTATGATTGACTCAATTAATTTCACCGTTTTCATTTTTCTAGTGGTTTGTGGTTCTCGAACCCTTTCAAGTTATATATGTTGTCATCCTTTCTAATAGAAACATTTTCTCTAGAAAGGTTGCACTTGCGCGAAACAAACTCTTTGCCTGCAATTGATAATATAAATTTCCACAACATAACATAAGATGGATCAACTATCCAACTCATCTCCCACTGGCTGCTTCACATAAGCAGAACAATCTCAAAATATAAATTTGGATTATTTTGCAATCCATATCGTATATGGAGTTTTGAACACTGCATTGGTATGAATTATCATTCAACAAATATGTAACTTTAGAGAGTTACTCAGAGAGAATCACATTCTCTTTAAGATAACTCAATATCATCTTGCACTAACATTTAGTGCTCCACATACGTCCATATGAATCAAATTCAATGGACATTCAGCACATGCTAAATATATGTTAGATTTAAGTTATCATTCTTTTTATATTCTTTGAATATAATCATACTAATCATTCATAAGTTCACCAGATTCAATAAAACATGCATTCTTAAAAATAATGCAAATCACATTCGCATATTTAAAAGAATATCATTCTCTATCAAAATAGGAACAATGTTCATGATTAAATCTAGAACAAATAAATAATTGCTCAAACCAGTTCCTAACCAGTTCAAGATTTTATATTAAATAAATGTTTCAAATAGCCATTGCAACAACTCTTGCTACAATGCTTAGCCTCAGGTAGGTTCACCTTCCTAGGGCTCTCTACTTCTTCACATCACATGCAACTCTTTGCAAAAATGCGAGCACAACTGACATCATATACCAAAGAAGTAGAACCAATAGAAACATTTAATTTTAATATAAAACATACCCTTTCTAGAACGCTTCTAGTCTAGGTATTCCTTACAATTTTGCGCCAGTGACCAGCAGTGAAAACATAGATGCCTCTCCTTTCTTAGTTGCTATTATGTCCTTTTTCATCTTTTAAGGTTGGGAACCATTTCCCTTCCTCTTCTTTATCCTTGAACTCTTCCTACCATTGGTAGAAGATTCGACAAGAAGAACACGTTTCTCCTTTTGAATCAAGGACTCATGAGTTTCCAACATTTTGACTATAAGATCAAATCTATAGCCAGTTAATGAGGATTTGTCACATTCAGATTTTCCAATTTCTCAACAAGAGATATTTTCTTACACCATGCTCATAGACCGAAGCCCCATCTCGTATGTGAAATGAAAATAGCTCTTTTGAAATCGCGAGTTTCAGTAATCGCGTTCGTTCACCAAACAACATTTGTAGGTGTTGGAAAATATCAGCATTGTGAACGAATTTCTCATATCTGTGTTGAAACTCATTGGTGACATTGATGCTATCATATATCACATAGTCTAGAGATCATCGTCCCATCACTTCTCAAGTGTGGCAATCTCTTCATGAGACGAACCGGGAGACACTTCAACAGGAGGCTCCCACCAAGGGTATATAGCAATCTTTTAGAAGCAAGCACTATTTTAAAATTATTAGTCAATCAGAATAATTTGGTACGGTTACTTGTTTGTATCGAGAATTGATGCAATCGGATTCACGGCAATCACAATACTGAGAATAAACAGAAAATATATGCAAACTGTTTGATTATTAATTTATTCAAAAACTATGGACTTAGTTATTGAATGCTCCCCTAAATTTTTGAATTCGTCACCCTCATGACAAATGAACGGAAAATCGCATTTTCATAGTGGGCTTGGAGTCCAACTAGCTCATGATAGCCCCGGGCGAGGGTCCAGCCGACCTCATGATACTAAAGGTAGCTCACAATTGCATCATATGCAACCCCCAAGATATATTCGTCTCGTGATTGACATAACCCTACGGAGGCAGGCCAATTATGCCTTCTCACGTCAAACTAACCCATCCCACGGATGGTAATGTTCGCCAATAAGACCCACGAGGGTGAGTAATCTTAAAGGTTAACAGAACCCTATCCATAATTAAGTGGCAGTTAAACACACAGCTTTCTCATGCCAGATGCCCCCCACGAGGGTGAGACAAGACACCTGACACAAGTAGCGTCTCATGGCTTAACTGTTGATGGAAGACAGGAAGCAACAAACTCCTTTGAGCTCCCTTTACAGTTGATATTAAAATATTTTGAATCATATTCAAAAGAGGGATTTAATAATTTTCAAATCTCATCAAGTACTTGTTTGTTTGATTGCCGGATTCATGCAACTATGTTTTATTCATGCAGTCATATGTACTAATAAAACATACAAACAAACATTTATCATACATCACATGCATAATAAAAATAAATATGGACGATTACGGCCTTTTCCTAATTGATCCACGTGAGCCATACGTGGATCACAAGTCTGTCTAAGGTGATGCAGGTATGCAATGCAATCCTATTACATTTTTGCTTCCATTATACATGTCTTGATTCTTGGTGCTCCATCTTCAATCTCGATCTCCCACTAATTCTAATGATTTTACATTTAAATCGTGCAAACAAGAGAATAGGGATACAAATCCGGGGTGGGATACATCAGAAAATAGAGAGAGCAGGCTCGCAGGCCCGATAACCAAAATCACAATAATAATGAAACAATAAAAACCTAAACATTCACCTAAACACATTGGTCAAGGCACATAATCATCCATCATGCAATTACACATATGTAATTAACATAAAACACAATACATCATATGTAATTGTACTAATCACATCACAGTAATTAGAGCACAATTATTAATTTATTCTATCTTTCCCCACTAATCGCATCATTAATTGAAAATAAAATTAACAAATTAAATAAACCATTTATTTAATTTCTAATTAATTAAATTTCAATTAATTGGTAAAATCTCTATTTTACATTTTAATCATAATGATAATCGAAAATAAAATAACAAACTAAATGAAACACTTTCATTTAATTTCTAATTAATTAAATTTTCAGTTACTTGGTAAAATCACCTTTTACCTACAAAATCATAATATTAGCCAAAAATAAAATTAACAAATTAAATGAAACGTTTTCATTCAATTTTCAATTAATTAAATTTTCAACTAATTGTAAAATCTTCATTTTACACTTAATAAATTAAATCACATTTTTATTAAATTAAGTATTATGATTTATTATTTCAAAAATAATATCCGGATAAAAATCTAAAATGACCCAAATAATTTATGGACTCCAAACAATTTGGATCCAAATTAAAATGCAATTTAACCCCAAAGTTAATTTTCGGATTTTACAAAAGTTTTTTTTTTTTTTTTAAAAAAAATTCGAAAATTAGGGTTCTACTGTTCATCGTCGGTTAGCGGCGGCTAGGGTTCATAAACCAATTTTAATTCAGAATTTATGAGTTTCCAAATAAACAAATCAGTACGAATTTCCAAACCATAACTAACGAGCCTTTTTTCGCATTTCACAAAGTTTTCATTTTAGTGACAATATGATTTTCAATTGCCTAACCGAATCTGTTCACATTCAAACAATGTCGCCTTCTGGTGCGATTGACGATTCATTTTAATTTCGCACGTTTCGTACAAACCGTTCTTCGATTTACGATTGCTGGTCACGAACGGTTCTCGTCAGTGCGCCCGAATCGCAGGTGTCCCGATTCGATTTCGGTTTCGCCTAACGAGCTGTGCCGCCGATTCCGAAAAACAGGTTTGCGTCTTCGTGCAAAATGCTCTCCCCTTTTCCGTCGCCATTCTCGCGCAAGCCTAACCTCGGTGAAATCCGTTTGCAACAATTGCTCGAAGAATCTGTCTGAAACGATGCAGATATGCAACGAGTCTCGCACGCGACCAACTCCTTGCGTCGCGATGTCGATGTTCCATGGTGCACGAACGAATCCCATCTGCAACAATTGCAGATGTCCAACGAGTACAGATCAACAACCTATTTCAATTCGGTTTAAGCCTTGGCGACGATGGGTTCTGGTTTTCTCGCGGCGAATTCTGGTTTTCGGTGGTTTTGGGGTGTAGATTAAAACATCTTTTATCTATTTTCTATGTTTCCGGACTACATAATTTCTGAAATTCAAAAGCGATTGGGAACAATCTAATAAAAATTATTGAATATACAAATCAAAGCGCAACCTGGCTCTGATACCACTGTTGGGTTTCCGTACCCCGGCGCCAGATCCAAACGCAGCGGAAATAATACAATAAACAGATCTGACCCGGGGACGGTCGATCGCGCTGATTCATATATAAACATGCAAATATCAAAATAAATGCACGAAAAGAGAATTACCGATGAACAACGAAATCAATCTGCGGCGGTGATCCTCGAGTCCAATCGACCTGACAGATCTACAAGCACGACACCAGTGCTAGTGTGATGACGACTTATGAGAGTATTGAATGGAATTTTAGGTCCTAGAGTGAACCTTATATTTATAGGAGTTTTGGTCAATTATCTTGGGCTATGCTTATGAGGGTCCAACGGGCCAACAATTGGCCCATTGGCTTGTAGGGCATCTAATGCTAACAATTGTATCCATTCATTCATCGCATTCATTGCACGATACTTTGTCATTCTTGATGTGATTTTATTTATTTCTCGTATACTGACCCCTATTGTGGGGGGTGTCATGTCTTTGTTGTTTGGGCATGACATGTTTGCAGGAGTACATGTTTCGGATGCACATGATGACGCATCTAGGGATACCCGAGCTCAGAGATGAGTGAGCTCAGGTAAGATGTACTGTGTCTTGGTCCCAGAAGAAGTATTCCAAATTTTTAAATAAATTAAATTTATCGGGGTATGCCTAGAGTTTTGTATAACGAGTATCTATTTACTGGTGATGCACATTTGGCTATATATATATATATATATTAATATACTGCTGAAGAGAATTTTTAGGGCCACTTGTTAATAATTTTTAAAACAAATATTCCGCTGTTTATGCAAAATAATCATTGTGTGTTAAGGACCGGGCCCCTCATAGCTACGAACTATAAGCTGCTAGGCCGATAATTTATTAAGTTAAGAATTTATTCCTAGTTAAATGTTGATTGTATTGAGCGTTGTCACTGGTGTGCATTCAAAGATGAAATTAGTGTACATTAAGCGTCGTTATTGAATCAATGTTGATACAGGTAGGGCTTTCTCGGACTCTTGGACCAAGAGAAGGGTAACCATTATATGGATTGTCGACAATAAGGTACGTATCGACATACGAGCAGGTATACTATGAATTAATTACATAGTCATATATTCATGTATTGTTGAATGTAATGATTGAATATAAGATCGGAGTACGTGTGTTGAGTAAAATATATGTGATATTTGTGAGACCCCGTTATCTAATCAACAACGTAAGGTGCAATTAAGAGAACTAATCATAAATAATCAGAGTAATAGGTCGTGTTGATATCCTGAGCTTATAGAGATTACAATACCAAAAGAATTTCAAAAGGGATTAGTTACATCTTAGTAACAACATGTAAGACTATAGTTCTACTACACTCCTTGTAGAAACTATACAAAATGAAACTCTGATCTAATCCTGTAGCACTCCTAAAGCTCAACGTGTCAACCCGACCCTTGTTCTCTGTATTAAATGCACCTACAAAGACAACCCCCAACACATGACACATAATTCATATTCAACATAATATGAATGTAAAGCATAATGCATAATCATAGATATAAAATACTTTCTGTATTTCCAATGCATTAAAACGCCCATTGGTTGTTCATGTACCATAACTCATAATCAAATCATTATATGAAATTATGGCTTCTTTAAATAAATTCATGACATAACTTCACTTCTTAATCTTAAATCTTTCTTAGTCAGTTTATCATCAGTGTATTTTAAATGCTTCTTACTTCTTAACTTCATAATGAGCGGTACCATCTTCCCCGCTTCATTATTTCACAACAAGCGGTACATTCTTCCCCGCTAGCGGTACCTTCTTCCCGGCTCTTCATACTAGCGGTACCTTCTTCCCCATATAGTATGGTATACCCCGCCTCCATGTGCAAGCATTGCTCCACATTTTTAGCGGTATAAGCGTAAGCATAAAATCATCACTGGGATAACCCTGACTCGTGGAATACACACTCTTTATTCCACAATATAAACATGCAAAAACAATGCCTATCAACATGTATAATACTCTTAATGCACAACTTTGCATCTATCATGTATCAAATAGACAAACATAAAATACATGTTACCGTTGGGATGCCCGTACGTCGCTTACGTACCTTTCCAAAATATGGTGTATTGCAGGACTCTAACCCCTGCGTTGTGGGCTACCTGTGATGGCTCTACACAAGTGTACAACACAATATTAGATGTCTCATTACGATCCAATATCAAAAACTAAGGAAAAATATGACAATTTACATTTTTCAACTTTCTGTGACCTTCGATCGATCGGCACCTCAAGCTCGATCGATCGAGAAAACACTTAATTCGAAGCCCAAGTTCTGCCTCACTCGATCGATCGAAATGGTATCGCCGATCGATCGAGAACCTTCAGCGATCGATCGAGAAATCTTCCGATCGATCGAACCCTTCTTTAAAATATTCTGCCCCGCTCGATCGATCGAGAAGGGAATTCGATCGATCGAGCTACCCTGTAAAAACGCGATTTCCAGAATTCTCGAGCACCTCATTTCATACAAGCAAATCTACCACATAAGTCATGAAATATGCTCGAACAAAAACGCAAGGGCTTCACAAAATTACCATGTATGTACTCAAATCAAAGGTTTACCAAAAACCTAGCTAATATGCATAATAACATCTTCACAAACTTCACCCATCCCATATTTTCCAGAAAAAAACATGGCACTCACCCTACCCAGATTTTCGAACACTACATTTGACATGCTAAATCCTTCACATAACATATGAAACATGCTCAAGGAAAAAACTGGGAGTTTCATAACAACCACCATGTAAGCACTTAAATCGAAGGTTTAAAGAAACCTAAGCTAGCATGACATTTCTGCTTAAATGAAAACACATGCTTAAACATGCAAAACTGGTATAACCAGCGTGATTCCTTACCACTTTTGCTCCTCGATTTTAACAACTTTTGCTCAACAAAACTCCAGATCTCTTCTCCTATGCTCAGTTGGAAAGTTGGGCGAGTTTTTCATAGAGAAAAGAGAGGGTTTCGAGAAGGAGCAAGTGGGAAATCAATGAGTGAAAGTGCATGATTGATCAACCCATGCTGCAGGTTTCAGGGGAGGGGGCGTGGGTTTGTACTGAATGGGGGGGGGGGGGGTGGTTGCATGTAGGGTGGTCATGTGGTGTTAATTGTATCCCGGTATTTCATACGATGTATTAAAATATCCTCACTTGATATTTTTAGTATTTAAACAAGAAAATACTTCAATTCCCAAATAACATGCTACACCAAAATAATAAAACACCCATCCCAAATAATTATGCCACGACCCAAATTCTCAACATATATCACATGCACCCTGATATAAATTTCCCACTATTATTAATTCAACCCAACGAATTAACACCAAAATCCTCATTTTAACATAATTAATGATTAAATCACATAATCATTTCGGGGATATCACAGTATTGTAGATACATAAACGTACAAAATCTGAATAGATAAGTAAAGAAATGAATATGTGAATTGAGTATGAATTATGTGGTATGGTGGACACGTAATTGTACGTGTGATCGCTATTTATTTAAACTGTTAATCTGTGTATCACAAGTGCACGGTGTCAAGTTTTGGTATAGTAGTATAAAGTAGGATGTCGTACCCACAGGGACTAGTAAGCAAGTACCAAACTCAACTAACTTACTATATTTAACCTACGATTATTAATGTTGATTAAATTAACTAAATTAACCAAAAAATAATTCCAACACAAACAAGCAAATAGAAAATCAATAGACAATTATCAGGACTTCGGTTCACCAATGCAATCCCCCATAATTCTTTATAGTTATGATTTAAAATCCTACGTTCTAAGGTGACGAGTTTTCCTAATGCATTCGTTATGCTATGGTCAAGCTATAACGAGTCTAATATTAACGTTGCAATAAGTCATTCCCTTGTCCTTATTGAACAATCAATATTGAATAAAGATCTATGAAAACTACTATCCTTCGATTTTGGTAAATCTATTGCTATCACACGTGTGTTCGATTTACTTGATCAGTCTCAATCTAAAACACACAGCTTAATTTATTATATCATATTGCAATACCGTACAGTCAAGTCAATCGCAATATAAATAATCATTCAAGGGCAATCAATCCTCAAAAGTATGAAGAACAATAATTACGCACATAGAATTGTAAGAATTAAACAAAATCGTTATTAAATCATGGGTTCAAAACATGGGATCCCCTAGTCTTGACAACAAAAACTAGCCAACTATCATAATCAAATAACAATGAAAAATCATGTTTCGCAACAAATTAAACATTAAAATATGAAAATAAAGATGAACAAAGTTTAGGAATACGAAATAACACGAGAAGATGACTCCTTGCATTGCTGCGTTATCCCGTCGCTCCTGATTGATCTTGCTCTTCAATAGCCAGAGTGCATGTGGTGGAGGCTATGTTCTAGGTCTGAAAAATCATGTAAAAAGTCAATTTTTTGTCCAAATAAGTTCCTTATATAGTGGAGGAGGAATCCATCATCTTGTAGGACACAAATTCTTCAAAAATTAATCAAATCCCGAAATTTCAGCAGCTGGTGATCGATCGCCATTCTCCACTGATCGATCACCAAGTTTTATTCAGCTTTTAAATTTTTTCGGCACTCGGGGATCGTTCGTGTGCATAGTAATTTTTTTTACAAAACTCAAATTTTGTCCTTCTTCGACATGTTCGCTCGGTTTGGTCATTTTCATCGTTAATTAGCTTAAATCCTCAACTTTTATGCATTTCTCTCCTTATTCAGGAACATATAAAAAACAACACGAAAACACATGATATCGTCCAAGAATCATAATAAATGCATATAAATTCATAGCAATATGAGTGTAAAAATCACACTTATCAACTCCCTCAAACTTAAACTTGATCGTCCTCGAGCAAGTAATAAGATCAAAGTGTAGAGTTCAACATTCATATTCAAATGAATCAATTCATGGTTACTAAATAGCTAAGAAATCTCATTTGCAGACAGACAATAATCAATCAAAAAATTTAACAAGACGTGTTTTCCGCCCATATCAAACAAAATAACTAAAACTCGGAACTTGCGTATGTGCTATTGTTAATCTCAAATTTCATACACAGATCAAGATCAAATTATGCTAATTAACTCAAAGTCAAGATTATCGTTTAGCACCACATAGGCCTATTTTCAAACACTTCACTGATGTAGTCACTCCCTAGACTTGGATCAAAAGATCTTTATAAGCTTGTAATATTATGCATTTGGTGTTGGTTACAAAGAAAAGATAGGATAGATAGCACAAAAAAGAGTAGAATATTGTAACGTTCATATTTCAACACATATGACGCTTTATTTTTAAACAAAGATATTTCAAAGAATAGTGTGAAGCGATTCTACCGCAAGTGCACGGTTGTCAAGTTTTAGTATAGTGAAAATTAAGTACGGGTTGTCGAATCCACAGTGACTAACGTATAAGTACCAAATAAGATTAATAAGATTATATTTAGCCTACGATTATCAAATGTGATTATCTAAAGCAAACTTAAACTAAGAAATGAAACTCAACAACAAGAAACAATAAAATGAATGGTTCCGGATATGCGAAGGTAAGTTGCTCAAGAAAATTATCAAGCTCTTCGTTCAACTGTGTTATTTAATGATTCATTTGAATAAGCAAATTATCAACCAATTGATTCTAAGGGTGAAAGGTTTTCGCTATTATTCAATACACTCTCTCGAGCTGTAAAGAAACTAACAATAAATTAGAATAAGTCACTCTCGTGCACCTATTTACTAATTCAAAGTTGCATAAATTATCAAAACCTTATAACTCTAAATCTCTCAATTCCAAGTTCTCACGTATGCGATATCATCTCTCGATCTCAATCATAACATACTTCATGAATTAAAGAGCGTGTTACAACGTTATCTTTCGATCTTGGTTATAACTCTCAGAATCAATCAAGTTAGCTAGGCTTTGATCTTAACAATCGATTAAATCATGAACAATAGACATCAATACACTCAAACACAATTGAATCAATAACACAATGATACTAATCTCAATAAAATAAACTAGAATTGTTTCAAATCAAATACAAAAGAAGTTTAATCGTCTCTCGACCTCAAAAACATCAATTGAAAATTAATATGAAATAGATTAAAGTCTAGAAATACGATAAACGGCGGAATGAATCCGTGCGTAGCACCGAAATCTCTTCTCTTGCTCCTTCCTTGCACTCCGGAATTGATTGGCTTTGGCTCGGGCGAAGAACCGGAAGAACGGATCTCCTGGCGGCGGTTAGACGGCGGCTAGGGCTCTTCTTTTGACCTAATTCACGTCTGATAGGGCTTTTTTTGACCTGAATTCACGTCTGATAGGGCTCTTCTTTTTGACCTAATTCACGTCTGATAGGGCTATCTCATGGAATGAATCAACTCCTACTTAAAAAACCCTCCAAAATCACGATAAAAAGGAAAATAAAATCTCAGGATTTTGCGTCTCGATCGATCGAGAATTGTGTTTGATCGATCGGTGCACTGTTCACGTCAGCTTTTGAAACTCAACTGTCTCGCTCGATCGATCGAGATTTTCACCGATCGATCGAGATTTTGAAAAAATCAGCTCTGAAGTTACTGCCTCGCTCGATCGATCGAGATTTCCACCGATCGATCGAGACTTGAAATTCATTTCTTCCCAGCACACTGTCTGTTTCGATCGATCGAGACATAATCTCGATCGATCGAGATTTCGAAAATCTCACTTTCTCATTTCAACCCTTTCTTGCCTCGATTTCGCCCGTTATCTTCATATTAGCTCATTTCTTCCACTTCCGATCTAATTTCCTGAAAACAAAATAACACACCAAAAAGCAAATATCATCCAGGAAAACGTACGGAAAATGGGAAGAAATTACAGTTAAAAACACTCAAATCTAAGCCTATCAACATATTGAGCTTCTCTTCTAATTTATTTTAGCATTGGCCACTTTGGTTCTTATTTATATAATCTTTTCTCAAGGCTCCTTTTTTTTTCTTTTTTTGCTCATTCATAAAAAAAATCACTAAGCTCATCAAGATATAACAATTTACGTGCATTAATGAGATCATTTCCCTTTGGTGAGGATATATTTTTCATTTTAGGCTCATAATAGGGTATGTATAATGAGTTTATCAATAAATGTTGAATGGAGTCTAATTATATGCAATGGACATACCTCTTTTTCAATAAAGCTCAAAATGTGACACTATGGATTGATATAGACTAGGTAAATTTGAAAGGCTCAAACGTTCCAAAAATCGCCTAGATAATTTCCAAGTCAATTTTATAACTAAAATTTCACCTCAACGTGTCATAAAAATAGGTTCTAGGGTACTCTAAGTAGGGGGGGCGTAGCGGTCGGGTTTTTGGGTTCGGTTACCCGAAATTTTTGATAGGAAAAAACTACCGAACCTGACTCTTGTTTTCCAAAACCCGATTGTCGGGTACCCGAAATGTTTGGGTGGTGTCGGGTACCCGACAATCGGGTACTCGACTTTCGTCCAAATTTCATTAAAAAAGCAAGCACAACAAATTTACGTACAGTAGCACATCAAAATTTCATCAAAAATCGTCCAAATCGTACGTAGCCTATCAATCCAACACAATTCAGAATTGTGATTGCAATCATCATCACAAAATTCACAATACCATCAACAACTCTGTCAAAAAATGTCCTCCAATCACGATATCCAACATTCACAAGTCACAATACTTAATCTCTTACTAAATTGGTTTGCCTCTACAAAAAAGAGATGTTACCTTACCTGATTTGTTGTCGAGACTCGATTGAGAAGCTGTGGAGTGCGA
Organism: Haberlea rhodopensis; assembly: GCA_907163345.1. Taxonomy (NCBI): domain Eukaryota; kingdom Viridiplantae; phylum Streptophyta; class Magnoliopsida; order Lamiales; family Gesneriaceae; genus Haberlea; species Haberlea rhodopensis. Next base: position 722 of record CAJQUN010002468.1, on the reverse strand, counting down.
CGATGGATGGGATGCGGTGAGTGAGAAGTTGCGTGCCTGGATGCCTACTTCTGCGTGAGTAGGTGAGTGAGAGCTGCATGAGGGCGGAGCAGGTGATAGAGCGGACGATGGTCGGCTGCGTGGCCGTGTGTGTGAGTTAAGATTGAGAGTGAGAGGTGGGAAACTGGCTGTCGGTCATAACTAAGAGAAGTGAAGATTTTTGAAGAATTGAGAATTTGAGATTAATTTGAGGTTTTTGATAAGGTTTCGGGGTATTGTGCTTATGAAAGGGTCATGGGTTATTAATAGAAGGAAATCAAAGGGTGATGGGCTGTCTGAGTCGGGTTAGGTGGTTAGTGGTACCCGGATTTTTTTGTGTTCTGAAATAAGAAATCGACACCAACCTGATTTCTGACATTTTTTTCGCTAACCCGATCCGATAATATTTGCCCACCCCTAATGATGATATTGATATCATCTTGCATGTTGACTTGAGCCTTGATAACGTTAACTTTTTTGTAAATACCCTGTTTGAGTTATATGTGAAACATGAGGAATTTTTTGCACATTGAGTCATTATCTTGTGGATTGCATGTTGAATAATGAATTGTTGTGAACTTGATGATTTATCCTGAGCATCTTAGAGTTAGGGGCGGGCAAATATTTTGGGTATCGGGGTATCGGGTATCGGGTATCAGGTACCTGACCTGACCCAATCAGATCAGGTCTTTTAAAAAATGTTG
>CAJQUN010002467.1:0-26376 GCA_907163345.1 Haberlea rhodopensis | reverse complement strand
AGGCCCACATTATGGCGGGTGAACTTCTCATCGCTTTTCATTCAGTCGATTGGCTGATGGGCAAAACCAGAAGCGAATCGGCAGTTAGAGGGTATGGGTGAGGAGTTAAGAAAACAGTGAGCCTTTGGAGGAGTGGCACTCGGCCCTGGTATCAGCTCGGGACAAGGCGGAGCAGGTCCTGACAGAGGAGCGGACAAAGTTTGCTGCTCTGGAAGGTGCTAACTTTACTTTGTAGAGCAGTATTAAATCTCTGGCTGAGCAACATCAAGCGGTCTCCGAGCAGCTTTCTCAAGAGAAATCTTCCACGGCTGCTCGTGGGAAGAACTATGGCTTTCGAATAAAGCTGAATTTTTGAAGTCTCCAGATAGCAAGCAACATGGTGGCTGACCGTGCTTACAAGTTCTTTGATCATGGTTTTGAAGCATGCGTCGGCCAATTTAGATCTCAAGGCTACCCTCCCGAAGGGGCTTCAAAAGATTTCCTTGACGTCAATGCTGCTCTGGAGAGCCTCCCTGAGGAGCATTTCAGCCGTAGGTGAGAGTTTTACCTTTTATTGTATTTCTTTCTTTTTTATTAATGAATCATTTACTGTAACTTGGAACAAACTTGCTACCCGGCGGAGCGCAAACACTTAGGCAATTTTAGGTTTAAAACGTGGACCAAACATCCCGTTCCCACGAGTAAACAACTAAAATTCCGAACAAAGCTCGCTTACCCCGAGCACAAACACTTAGGCAATTTTAGGTTTAAAACGTGGGACCAAACATCCCGATCCCACGAGTAAACAAACTAAAATTCTGAACAAAGCTCGCTTACCCCCGCACAAACACTTGGGCAATTTTAGGTTTAAACGTGGGACCAAAATCCCGATCCCGACGAGTAAACAACTAAAATTCCGAACCAAGCTCGCTACCCCGAGCACAAACACTTAGGCATTTTAGGTTCAAAACGTGGACCAAATATCCCGATCCCACGAGAGTAAACAACATAAAATTCCGACAAAGCTCGTACCCCGAGCACAAAACACTTAGGCAATTTAGGTTTAAAACGTTGACCAAACATCCCGATCCACGACGTAAACAACTAAAATTCGAACAAGGCTCGCTACCCCGAGCACAAACACTTAGGCAATTTTAGGTTTAAAACGTGGACCAAACATCCGATCCCACGAGTAAACAACTAAAATTCGAACAAAGCTCGCTACCCCGAGCACAAACACTTAGGCAATTTGAATTTTAGTTTAAACGTGGACCAAAAACATCCGATCCCACGAGTAAACCGATGATAATGTAATGTTCTAAACGTGGACCAAACATCCCGATCCCACGAGTAAACCGATGACAATGTAATGTTTAAACGTGGACCAAACATCCCGATCCCACAAGTAAACCGATGATAATGTAATGTTTAAACGTGGACCAAACATCCCGATCCCACGAGTGTAAACCGATTATAATGTAATGTTTAAACGTGGACCAAACATCCCGATCCCACGAGTAAACCGATGATAATGTAATGTTTAAACGTGGACCAAACATCCGATTCCCACGAGTAAACCGATGATTATGTAATGTTTAAACGTGGACCAAACATCCCGATCCCACGAGTAAACCGATGATAATGTAATGATTCCGTTAAAAAAAACTCAATGAATCAAATACTTTTATTTGATTACTTTGAATTCATAAAGTAGAAACAAAAGAGAAAGATTACAACAAATATTTCTTCAGGTTATGAACGTTCCAAGGTCTTACCAAATTTCCGACCTTCATGATCCTCCAGCCTGTAGGCTCCTCTTCTGATTACTTCCTAATTTTGTAAGGGCCTTCCCATTGGGGTGCCAACTTTTTCACCTCACCAGCAGGGATTTGTTCTTCGTAAACACCAAATCACCAACTTGAAAGTTCTTGATCGAACCCTTCGGTTATAGGCGTTGGTAATCCTTACTTTATATAGCTCTGTTCTTGCTACGGCTTGTTCTATTAGCTGATCAATCTCATCTAACTCTTGCATTCTCTTACCTCGTTCTGCTCTGGATCATAACATTGTTTCGCGGAGGGATTCAATCCCAACTTCCGCTGGAATGAGGGCCTCCGAACCGTATAGACTATACGGAGTTTCCCCTGTAGATACCCGAGGAGTTGTTCGATAAGCCCACAAGACTCCATGTAGTTCATTACCCATTCTCTCGGGCCCCTTCCAGCTTCGTCTTAATCTCATGTAATAGAATACGGTTTAATAACTTGACTTGCCCATTTGATTGTGGATAGGCTACTGACGTGAATATTTGCCTGATTTTCATCTCCTCGCACCACTCCTGGTAGTTTTTTCCCTGAAATTGCCTTCCATTATCCGAAATAATTCTCCTCGGTATTCCGAACCGACTACTATGCTTCTCCATAAGAATTTGATGATTCCTCCTCAGTTATTTTGCTAGAGGCTCCGCTTCCACCCATTTCGTAAAGTACTCAAACTGCTACTAGGAGGAATTTTCTTTGCCCCGTGGCAAGAGGAAAAGGTCCGACGATGTCCATCCCCCATTGATCGAAGGGACAGGAAGTAATACTGCTATTTAAGACCTTGCGGGTATATGAGATAAATTTGCATGTTTCTGGCAATTGTTACATTTTTTAACAATTTCTTCGGCATTTTCTCTCATACTCGGCCAATAGTATCTGCCCGAAGGGCTTTCTGATATAACATATTACTTCCGAATGATTCCAACAACAGCCTTCGTGAATCTCCCTTAGTAAATGTTCTCCTTCTTGTGTTGATGTGCATTGCAAGAAGGAAGCTGAAAATCCCTTTTGAACAATTTACCTTCTGCTAACACAAAAACGCCTCTCCATTCTCTTCACCCGAGCAGCTTCCTTTGGATCTAACGGCAACACCCTATTTTTCAAGAATTTAATGATATGCTCTCGCCAATCAGATATGATACAAGGCTCCAAATTCATTATACTATTGATTGCTATGTGCGAGACCAAAAGATCTTGTACCAGCGCTTTCCTATTCTTCCACTCATGGATGGAGCTGGCCAACTTTGCAAGCGAATCTGCTCGGTTATTATCTTCTCGTGGTATTTGCTTCAATTGCACTTCCTGGAACTGAGTCATTAATACTTGAGCCTTCTCCACATATTTTTTCAACTTTTCTTCTTCACCTTGTATACCCCATTACCTGATGTACGACCAGCATTGAATCCATGAACACTTTTACTTTCTGAACTCCGGCATCTATTGCTACTCGTAAACCCGAGAGGAGAGCTTCGAATTCGGCTTCATTGTTTGAAGATTGAAAACCGAACTGAATAGCTATAGCAATTTCTTCTCCTTCTGGACTGATAAGTATAATTCCTGCACCGCTTCCTATTTGAGTAGATGATCCATCTACAAATAGGCTCCAATCTTTTTCTTCGCGAGTATGAGTTACTTCAACCAAGAAATCAGATAAGGCCTGAGCCTTGATGGTAGTCCGAGGCTGATAAGAAATATCGAACTCGCTCAATTCTGTGGCCCATTTCACCATCCTCCTGAATTGAAATTCAGCTTTTGACAAGAGCCTTCCTAAGGGAGTGCTCGTTACCACCATGATAGGATGAGATAGAAAATAAGGCCGAAGCCTTCTTGCAGTGATCACCAGAGCCAAAGCTAACTTTTTCAATTTCTGGGTATCTTTGTTCGGCTCCTTGCAAAGCTCGGCTGACATAATATACCGGTTGCTGCTGCCCAAATTTCTCTTGAATTAACACCGAGCTGACAACTTCCTCGGTTACCGGCAAGTAGACGAGGAGGGTCTCATTGTGTTCGGGTTTATTCATCAAGGGTAACTGAGCTAGATATTCTTTCAAATCTTCGAAAGCCTTCTGACAACTGATCATCCCACTCAAACTGTATTCCTCGCCTTAAGGCCTTAAAGAAAGGCAAACTCCTGTCAGCCGATCTAGATATGAATCGACTAAGCGCTGTGCTATTCTTCCTGCTAAACTCTGCACTTCGTTCAGGGTCTGAGGAGGGTTCATTTTTGGATTGCCCGGATTTTCTCAGGGTTAGCTTCCACACCTTTCTCTGTCACCATGTACCCCAAGATTTTCCACTATGAATTCCGAAGGTACATTTGGCTGAATTTAACTTCATGCCAAATCTTCTTAAAGTGGCAAAGACTTCCTCCATATCTTCTATCAGATTTTGGGCCTTCTTGCTTTTGATCAGGACGTCATCAACATAAACCTCCACATTCCATCCTATTTGATCTCTGAACATCTTATCCATCAATCTCTGATAAGTAGTCCCAGCATTTTTTAATCCGAAGGGCATAACGACATAACAAAAAGTTCCTCCCGCTGTGACAAAGCTAACCTTGGACTGATCCTCGCGGGCTAAGGGGATTTGATGATATCCCTGATAAGCATCCATAAGACATAACAGCTCATGTCCCGCAGTAGAATCCACTAAATGATCAATCCTTGGTAATGGATAACAATCTTTGGGACACGCTTGTTCACGTCCCGAAAATCTACACACATCCTCCACTTGTCTCCTGTTTTAGGTACTAGAACCACATTTGAGAGCCATGTAGGGAAATTAATCTCCCGTATATGACCTGCTTTCAACAACTCCTCTACTTGTTTAGCTATAACGGCATCCTTCTCGGGTCCGAAATGCCTTCTCTTCTGTTTAATTGCCCGAGCACCCGGATCAACATTTAGATGGTGCTCAGCAATCTCTGGTTTTACCCCAATTAACTCAGAGGTATTCCAAAGCGAACACATCCACGTTAGCTATTAAGCATTCAATCACCCTTTTCCTCAATTCGGGATCCAACTTGGATCCAATGCGAGTAGTTTTCGCCGGGTGGCCTAACTCGATACTCATGAATTCCTCCTCGGGGACTATCCGCTCCTCCTCCTCAGGCTGTCCATGTTTCCTCTTATTACTCCTCGCTCCCCATCATCTCTATTTTTCCTTTGTCTTGCTTCAACTCTTGCACATAGCATTTTCTTGATGAACTCTGACTTCCCCTTACTTGTCCACACCTCCCTCCTACCGGGAATTTTATCTTCAGGTGGTAGTAGAAGCAACTGCTTCGAGGATTAACGCCGGCCGAACCCAATATTATATTATAGGAGGAGGGTGCATCCACTATGAGGAAGGTGATCATCTTCGTCTTTGTCTTGGAATCCTCCTAATGTGACGGGTAAAGCACTTGTACTTATAGGACTTATGGCTTCTCAGTAAACCCATGCAAAGAAGTATTTACTTTTTGCCGGCTATACTTCCCAATTCCATCTGCTTCAACGTACTAAGGAAAAGCACATCTGCCGAGCTGCCTGTGTATCGACGAAGAGATCTTTGCACATTGTAGTTGGCTATTGTGGCTGAAATTACCAGTGTATCCTCGTGGGGAAAGGGGAAAATAAATCCCTTGTAAATCAGCAGGTCCGAAAGCTTATAGAAGGACTCTCCTGAGTATGACTTGGATTAATGGATAACACTTCGAGTCTTCGAGCATAACTTTTTCTTGCTCGGTTAGAATCTCCACATGATGTTCCTCCCGAAATCATATGTATGGTCCCTCGGTCAGGAACATTGCTCATGGTTCTTTCCCTAGTAACTGATTTCCTCCCTCCACTCTTTCCCCCGTACTGCCCAAGGAACTGGTTGAAGTGCTCCTCTCCCTGGATTAACATTCTTCCGAGGGAAAGGAGCACTGTTCCTTAGTTCATCGTCAGCTCCTCGCCTTACATCCATTCTTCCTTCATGAACGCTCCCTCCTCGGGAACTTCCTCCTCGGAACACTCCTCTTCCATAAGGTCCCCCCCGACCCTTTTTGGCGTAATTTGATTCATGGCTACCTCCCGATAAGGTCTCATCGGTAGGTACTGATCAAAGTTCCTCTTAGGCTGTTCCAATGGGCTCTCCTTCCTATTGACTTCACCACTATTTTTTATTTCCTTTTCTGTTTCATCCTCTGCGCTTCCCTAAATTAATATATTTAGAGGCACGCCCCAGTAAGTCATCATAATCCGACGGCGGCTTCTTTGCCAATGACTGAACAGATCCCCCTCTCTCAACCCTTGGGTGAAAGCGCTGGCTAATATTTTCGATGTCACATGCGGAACATCAAGGCATGCTTGATTAAATCTTTTCAGAAATCCCGAAGGGACTCCTTATCCATCTGCCTGAGAGACCGAAAAATCAAGGTTGTTCTCTTGCAACTTCTGTTGCTCGCGCGAATTGATGAAGGAACAACGAGCTGAATTTGGGAAAGGAATCCACTACTCCTGATGGTAATTGATTGAACCACATTGAGCAGCGCCGGCTAGAGTAGTCAAGAACACTCTACATTCACCCCATCTGACAGCTGATGAAGGAGTGAGGCATTTCTCAAATCGAGATAAATATTCTTCTGGATCTGTGCTACCATCATAGTTCCCCACACTTAAAGATCTGAAATTAAGAGGCAGAGGATCATCAATGACCTGAGGAGTGAATGGGGGTGCTTCTTCTTGCCGAGTTAATACGGCCTTCAATTTATTGCGCATTTTTTGTAACTCTCCTTTAAATCCTCCATTTGATGGTGCAAAGCCCTATCTATTTCCTCATTTGAACGATTAGGAAAATCTTTTGACTCTTCAGCCCCCTCCTCCGACTTCTTTATAGAGGTTGAGTCTTCCTCCTCTTCTTTATTTTCTTCCTGATAGGGGGGGGTCATAAATTGTTTCATAACTTCTCCGACAGTTTTGACAATCATCTCAGTCAAATGTTCCATGGGTATTCCTCCAGTAGGTAATACTCGTGAAACATTCTGTGATGATCCAGCCTCCCCCTGCTCCTTCTAGTTCTGGGCATGAACGTGGGGGAGTCATAGGTTTATCCCTCCCCGACATTGGCCTCGCCCCTTGCTTTTAACCATTCGCCTTGGATTCTTACTGAAAAAATCTCTGCTTCAACGTCTTTACTCTTTTTGTTCACAGACGGCGCCAATGATGTGATCCGTGATTTTCGAATATAAGGTAGAATAAGGTGTTAAAGGAAAATAACGATAAACACACCAAGATTTTACGTGGAAAACCCTCAAATTGAGAGAAAACCACGGGGACCTAGTCCAGTATAAAACTTCACTATAAAATATTGATGACTTACAAGACTCTTGGACACAAAAAATAATTGTTCAATGACTTACACAAACTGTTTATAAAAATAACAGAAAAGAACCGAACAGACATAAATTTGCTCTCTTCGGAGTCTTTTTGCCCGAGAAAAATCCAACCCCTTCTGTGATGGACATCCGCGGGTATTTATAGAATGTTCCTAGTGATTGGGCTCGCGGGAGCCGGAACACGATGTCTCTGATCGTGGCTTAACTGGAGCCCCACACGTCCGAGAAATCCGCGCCCCATTATTGCACGTTCATTCACGCCGGGTAATTTGTTAGTATTCCCGGGTCTTCCGCTAATCTTTGACCAGAAAAAAGAGGAGGGTTAGCAGCTGTTCGGTACAAACCTGTTCGGTGCTTTCGTTCGGGTGCACTCTGTTCGGGTATATGTCTTTGTTCGGCCTTTGAGGGATTTTTCCCGATGAGGTCAAATATCATATGACATCAGTTAGTTTAGAACTCATTATCATCTCCCAAATTAGGAGTGATTATACCACTAGACCAAGTTGTATTGTGTGGTTTCAATTATCTTGAAACCGGTATTTGCAACAAGACATTTATAACCCATGCAAATTAAGAGTGATTATACCACTAGACCAAGTGGTAATGGGCTGGTTTCAATTATCTTGAGACCGGTATTTGCACACAAGACATTTATAGTCCCATGCAACTTAGGAGTGATTATATCACTAGACCAAGTGGTATTGGGTTGGTTTCAATTATACCACTAGACCAAGTGTATTGGGCTGGTTTCAATTATCTTGAGACCAGTATTTGCAACAAGACATTTATAGTCCCTGCAAATTAGGAGTGTATTCCACTAGACCAAGTGGTATTATGTTGGTTTCGATTATCTTGAGACGGTATTTGCCCAGACATTTCATAACTGTTTTTTGACCCCATGCAGCTTTCTTCTGCTTTGGCCCACTGTTATGTACAAATTTATCTGTTTGTTGATATGTGTAAAGTGGTTTATTAATAACTAGTTGTCTGTATGAAGTGTGTATGTGCAGTTTGTCTCAGTTAGTTTGTAGAGTATCTTTTGCAGTACTGTCAATCTTTTAGAACTAATCAAATATCATCACATGAACATATGTTGTTTTATCACTGCGTCCCAAACTTCTTTTTAGTCCTGTTCCACTTTTGTTTTTAATAAAATTGTCGCAAAATTTACCCATTTCAATTATTTCCAATTTGGCTAAAATAATTGTGGTATGGGCATAGAATTTTAAGTATCTAATGATTTGTTGATCTATTTTGTGATTTTTTTATTTTTCAAGAATTATTTTTGTGAGTTACTATTGATATTCTATAAATGACATATTTATGATGTAATTTATTATAATATTTACCATACAAAAATTTGAGGGAAATAAAAGTTTAAGCATTTCTGTAAAAAAAGAAAAAATAAACAAATTTTGAGATTTTTCTGTTTGTTTAATGTTTGCAGTTTAGTTTAAATTTTATAAAATTTTCAGGATATATAATATATTATACTATTTTTTAAATTCTTAAATTAATATAACACAAAAAACATTCATTCTATCAAATTTCAAGCAATAATAAATAATCATTTTACAATTATCATCGTATCAGAGTTAACTAATATCAATATCTTGTAACTTCAATTCAAATATAAAGTCGTTTAAAAGCACGTCCAAATAGAATATAACATCAAATATGTTCTTACTAAATTCAAAAGGCGTATAAATAAATAATGCACTAAAATCATCATAGTATTACTCATATTAGCACCAAATAATATTTACTATAAACATAAATTTTAACAAATACGTCTTAATTTCATTTAGTGAAAACCTTTTTTAAATTGTAAAAATAAAACCCAAAAGTACTTTTTCGTGTTGGACACGCCCCTCGGCCATGATTTTTTTTTTTAAATTAAGTACAACACCATATAGCATATCTGATAGGTTTAGGTGTGTCCAAATGATGCGGTATCCTAGAAATATCTCACACTACATCGAGAGAATTTCAGTAGTGTTCGTGCATCATAGCATCCTAATCACATATCTCTCATGAGATAAAATTGCAGCACTGCGAATTTGTGTTGATATAATTAATATTTTAGCGTATAGAAACATCAGTTATAGAATGAAATGATGGGAACAAAATGTGGTATTAAAATTTCCAAAGTAACAAATAGTGGGATTGTTAAGAAGCACTAAAGAGTGTTCAATTTTCCTAGGCTTTCATACTTTAGATATCGCAACTTTTGACCACTAAAATTAATCATGACGTCTTCAAAAGCTTGGAAATAAATTGAAAAAGAAATCAATGTGTCTAATTACTATTGAAATGAGGTGATGGATGCTAAGCCATAGTTAGTGGAAACCTCTTTATCGATCTATTTTGTCAAAATAAAGCATCGCAATTACAACTTGAAAGGACCTTCCAATGCACCAAGTTCAAGAAACAAAGACAACTGACCAGAGGCTCAAATTTTTCTTTTTCTTTTTTTTATTTTTAGCGTAAAGAAGTAATATATTATATAATATACAGATACAACTGTGATCCAACCATATGTGTTGAAAACTAAAATATAAAAAACAACTAATAAACAATAGGAAATACACTGGCCTAACATTGACACTGCTTAATACAAATCTAGTAAAGGTCTGTCGAAAAGGTGAGATGATAACTGGAGTCATCGAAGATGCATGTGACATTGACTAGGAAAGCACAGAGGCCACTGAAACCAATTCAGGTCCCCTCAAACATACAGTTAAGGAAAAATAAGAGTAATAATACTGTCTTCCAACAAACCTGAATGTATATATGAAAGAACGATAAGCATAAATGAAAAGAGATAATAAACGAGCAAGCCCTCGTTTCCAAAGTCCTCACTGAAAGCTAACAGCCCAGGAAGGAACAATATTATATGACGCATGAAACAGAAATGTCCAGCAAACTTAGGCAAATAAAGCATCGACAATGAACCAACGCCAAATAACCACCACTTAATAACAAAATGCATGCTAGACTAAAAGTGCGGATGATGATACATTATTGCACTAACCCTACAATAAGGACAAGCCATGTGTCGTGTGTCGACACGTGTCTGATGAGTGATTTTAAGAGTGTTCATTCATCATAGGTGCCCAAAGTCATTTCCAGGTTCCAAAAAAAAAATGAAAAAGACAGGGTATGGGAAAATAAAAGATTTATAAGCGGAAATTTTAAGCAAATAGAAATTAGACAGCATTGATCCAAGTTGTTAAGCCATCATCAATATGTTTAACCTAAAATATGCCTTGACGTTGAAAACTTATCAGAAACTAACCATTTTTGGTATAATTTTGTTTTATTTACCTAATAATCCAATAAACATGACTGATGGGCATTATTAATTCTCTGTCTCTAATCAAACAAAGAAAGATGACAATTAAACATTAAAACATAAAGATCTCACTTCAAATTTCTTTATAATAAAAATAATTTTTTCTTTTTTTTTTCATTAAAAAAGTAATAATTTAGCCATCACTCCAAGCTTGCTCATAGTTTCGGGGTCTCGAGTTGGGCCGAAATAATGTATGAACTTAGGCCCTCACAATTTTGAACGCTCCATCCAATTTGTAAACAATGGGCCAATAAGCAAGCCCGTAGTGGTTTGATGTGCTGGGGCAACAAATGAATAGAGTGCTTCAAAGAAATAAAAAAAAATTAATTAGAGGTGCGAGACCTAAATAATCGAGGGTGGTCGAAATCATTGAGTGTTGTCACACTATGAACATTAGTGTATGCATGAATGTAGATTATGCTTGTAGGCAGGATTATCATGAATTGATATTACATCATGATCACGGGCTTGTGATCGTGTGCGAGGCTGTATATACATAAATGTTAATATTGATTAGTTGAATATGTAGAGCCTGTTCAAGTGTAACTCATAGGAAGGTAACTTATCAATATCTCGGATGACAAGGTTCTTAAACAAGTACGATCAATAGATGTATATGTGTGTATGCTTATCAATTGAGCGATGATGATACTTGTGGGTGATATGGAACGTCACGAGTTGACGTAGAATCATTAGAATGTCACGGGATGATATGAAACATCACAGGTTGACGTGTGTAATCATTGAGTATGTCGCGTGTTGACATTCAAGTATCACATTGTCATACAGATTTATATTTTGTCAATGAAATGATTTAGTTTATCGAACAATATCATATTGTTGTTGTGGATTTCACATTAATGAATTGTGAAGTTATGAGAACATGAACATTATGAAAAAGCTTATATTGGTTCAACTTATTTAGGGAGCACTCTCTATAGATTTCCAATAATTATATTTTGTTGCATTGCAACTTTATATTTGGTATGATTGTTATTATTATGTCGCTGCTTGCTCACCTTGTGTGGGTGTGTTTTTCTGAAACAGGTACTACGTTGTTCGGATAACGTAAGTCAAACTCATTGAATAGCAAGGATCATTGTACAATCGGTTTAGACCGGAGTGTGATTTATATACTTAAAATGGGAGTGTGATTTATATAACTAGATTTATATTCATTCATTCACTGCTCCCCTGTGCGTACTCTAACGCCAATATAGGGCTGCTGTATAAATGTCTTAAAGTTTTCCCTCATGTTTTGGTGTTAAGTGCATTTATTTGGGGAGATAAAGGTGCATAATGAATTGTGTATATATGTGATTCTGCTTTTGCTAAAAATTAGATTTACAAGGAGACTCGAAATTTTATAAAAGTCATACTGTAAATGTGAAGTATGAAATAGGAGTTTTAAAGAATGAAAACTTTTATATATACATATGATATCAAAATGCACTGTTATCGTGATGGGATGTTGAAGCCTCACATATATCATTTGACGTACACGTTGATAATTATGTTCTTCAAAACCAATTTCCAATTTACCCTATTTTCCTAAAATTCGTCCAATAAAAAATATCTCGAAAATTCATCCCCACAATTTTTTCCCGAGATGTAAAAAATAAACCAAATATATATTATTTCAACCTTCTTTACAATTAAGTTTTTGATTTTTACATTGTCATTTTATTTTTATGTAAAAGAAGGGTAGATATTAACCCATTAATAGGAAAACATGCACCTCTGGATTATATTAATTGTTTATTGTTATATATTTTATGTCAAATTATGGAGTATACAGTAGTAGAAGCAAATTCGTTGTAATTTTTCCGAAACTAAAAATATATGAAAAATACTTATATGGATCGGATGTTTGTAAAATCAAGATAAATAAATATGTATATATATGTTTATATGTACGTTTGTGTTTATAAGAACGTGTATATAGAAATGAGATCGAAAATATATCGATATCATAAATGTGTAGGCGCTTTGTGCAAGAATAAAAGAAACCGAGTCCACTCCACATAACTTGGCGCCATAGGTGCCAGCCCGATGAATTTGGGTCACGTGAAAGATGGCACGTGCTAACACGTTACCGCGACCTACACGCAAAGTCCCGGTTTAGATGCTTCCACGTGGCATTTTTTATTCACTTTGGACAAAGCTCAGCAACTCACATGCATTGCTGACATGCTCCCACCCTTTGTCACGTGCATTTCGGACCTAACTACGGGAGGTTTAATTTTCTTAATTTTGATCTTTTTATGTGTTTACCAATTTAATACACAAAATAATTTCTTAATTTTGATCTTTTTTAAAAAATTAAATTTTTTTTTAGAAAAAAACATTTTTTTTTGGGGGTGTGCCCACCTGCCCTAGGTCCGCCCCTTGCCCTAGTGTGCTTCTTGAAGCCCGATGCGCACGCCACCCGCTCTCTTCGTTCAACGATCCAGTGGTCTCATATAATTTTTTTTCAATTTCCAATAATATTCTTTCAGTGAGTTGGAATTCTCGGTTCTTTTTAGATAGTAATATTATATAATATTCTATAATTAATTGAAATCCCTAATAGTAAATGCATTAAAATCACTTTTAACAGAAAAGAAAAGAAGAGGAAAATTATTAACATGTCGTTTACACATATCTAGCTGTAAACGTCGTGCCCCGTAGTGGAATGTCATGAAATGAAGAATTTATATGGGGACTCACATAAACAAAATGGGTGGAAAAACAAATTAATTAATGCAATTTATAATTTTAAAAATAGTTTGCACTCGTGATTTTGAAATATTTTATCACATGTGGTTTGTGAATGATGCAAAATACTCACTCCACGTAAGGGATAATATGTTATGGTTTGCAAACCACGGAGGATAAAATAACTATTTTGAAAATCACTTGTCTATTTTCAAGTGTGTGAACTTACGACATTATTATATCTTAAGTAGGGGTGGGAATCGGGATATTCGGGTAATCGTGTATCGGGTATGCTAAAAGCATACCCGAACCCGAATATGTCGGGTACCAAAAATTCGGGTTCGGGTACCCGATTGCGAGTACCAGAACCCGAACATATCGGGTACCTGAAATTAGGTTTCGGGTATCCGAACCATGATTTTTTTTATTTTTATTTAAAGAAATGCTACACAGATTGTGCCTAAAAATTTTTTTTTTAAAGAATGAAATCGGGTTTGGGTACCCGAACCCGAACACTTTTTTTCCCAAACCCCTACCCCCGAACCCGCCATTACCCGATCGGGGAATACCCAATTATCCCGAAAAAACCCGATTATCCGACCCGATCGGGAAATACCCGATGGGTCGGGCCGGGACCCGAATACCCGAACTCGTTTCCCACCCCTAATCTTAAGTTGATATTTTACATGTGATAAAAGTGTGAAGTCCCCTCACTTTGGATAAAAAATAAAAATAAAATAGCTAATAGTGAAAAAAATGTAATAGTCTTGCCCGTACATAATATTTGATGTTACCTTTATGGATACTACCTATGGTGCATCTACCATATATTAGGAATATTTCAAATGAAATATTCTCAATGTGTGATAAGATCAATCTATCCTATGGTACATCTACCATATATTAGGAATATTTCAAATGAAATATTCTCAATGTGTGATAAGATCAATCCCTAATACCTTTATGGATAATATCAGAGTAACCTCCATATAGATTTAAGAGTAGCATAAAAGTACCTACATCTTAGTATGGACCATAATGACAGCAAAATACATTGAATTGGACCTCTCTTGTCTATCCAAAAAAGAACGCAGGCTACCGACATTTATCTATTAGTACTTAATTAATTAGAGGTCAATTAATTAAATTATCATCACCTGTTAGAGCTGGCTGATGATAATTAATTTTTCCCTTTTATTACAAGCTAGCTACGTTAACCCATTAATAATTTAAAGATTAAACTGAAAGCTCTCTTTTTTTATGTACTATCTACCGTTCTAATCATATATTATTATATCGTTCTGATCCATCGATCAATTTTTTAAAAATATAGTTTAAATCGTTGAGCTATAATATTGTATGTCATAGAATAACACTTAAAGTCATAATTTTGTAAAAAGATTTAAATAATCAATAAATTAGATTAATCATAAAATCTGCAATTAATGGTATATTTTTATATATTTGATGTTTTAAAAAAAAATGAACAAATGGGGTTTTATTTTTCTTAAATTAGGCATTCCACGTACACAACATTTCTATTCCGAATTATCCTTGGCTCCCACATGAGACACTACCCAAATATTAGAAAAAAATGACCGAATATACCATTTTTTTATATGAGACTCAATACAATGATAAATTTGACCATTGATCCAACCGATAGGATATTGTAACTATCAACCTAATTGTAACAATGCATCGTGAGACTATAAATTCATAGAAAAAATAAGAAGCATAAATTTGATTTACTAAATCTAAGTTCAAGAATTTGCCGGAATTTGGCAAACAAAATAAACTTTTGAATCTTCTTTTCTTCTCATAATAGTATTAGAAAAAAAACTACAAAATTCCATAAGTGAGGAATCAATGGTTTATGCTTGTTCTTGATGTTAACGAACTAAACCCAAAAGGAAAAAAAGGAAATTTTGTCTAAATGAACCTGAATCACAAAGCCTGTAGCTAAATCAACTGTCGAAAATCAGGCCCGATATGTTGATGAATCAAGTAATCGTCACCGTTGGATATGTCAAACATCATATTCTGATGATGATGCAGAAAGTGTTGCTGCTGATTCTGCTGAGTTCTCAGTTGCTCTTTCTGCCTTCTCAGCTCCAGACTTTGCGGTGTGGTGTGAATTTGAATGCTTAGTAAGCATGAATGTTGGGCTTGCTGCGGGTCGGTATTCAGGCACGAGCCGACCCGATTTGTACCTCACCCCACATGCATTGCACAGCGTTTTCGGTCCCATGGGCCCGGTCCGCCATTGCGGTGTCTTGTCAGTGGCGCAATGGAGGCACTTCCGCCCATCGCCTCCGGTGGGGAAGAATGATCCGGCACCTTCTTTTCTGCCACCGCTGTTATGCTGCCTGTGGCGATGTTGGATGAAGATGACGATGACATGGTAGGAATGTTGGAGGATGGGGTCGGAGCCACGGTGAGAATGCGCGATGCCCAGTTCCCGGGGGTGGCACGTGAACGCTTGCTACGCCTTTGCCGGGACAGACATATCTTGCCGGAGAATGGGGCAGGTTCGGGAGATATCAGGCTGGAATCTGTATTGTTGTGTCGCGGAAGCTTCATTATTTCGGGCTTTTAGTCCTTGTATGAGATGCAGCTTCTGCAAATCCTCGCTTGAGAATGATTCTTCCGTGAAATTCGATAGCCATTCAAGCTCAGCCAAATCATCATACTGTATTAAAAGTGCGACAAATGTCAAACATAAACAGAAATAAAGAACCATCCAATTTCACTAAGTTACATCAATTGTCATGTTTAATCATTTACGTACTGGGACGCAGAGTTCACTGGAAAAATGGCCCTCGGAAAAGCCACGTCCCCCACCAACATCGGCTGAGCGAAACAGCGGCTCGACACTGCTCCCTCCCGACAATGAGGAGTTAGATGAGTTATCCACCGCCGTAAGTGCGGAGCAGTCTGTAGATATTCCGGTCACACCCATCTCACCTTCACCATCCGCCGCCACCATATATTCGTCATTCGGTATGTCTAGAAGGTCATCAACGACAAATTGGTCACTGTTTTTGGCGTCAGAGGGATGTTTCTCCGCGCGTGAAATGGGTGTTATAGTAACCTGTTTGGAAGATTTCTGGGGTTTCCATCGAAAATTTCACAGAATAGGAGCGTGAAAACGAAGAGAAGTTAAGAAGGGAAATGGAAAAACTTGAGTATTTAATTGTGTGCGTTATTTTATGGCGGAGAGAGAAAGTCGGAGGTTTGTTTATTTGCGTTAGAAGGGGACACCTAATAATTTGGATTTTGCCGAGGAAATATTATGGCTTTTATAAGTTGTACTGATGATTGGGGATGTGAAATTATTGTAATGCCCTCCATAAATTTGTCAGTTTTCCAATTTATGAAAAGAAAATGTGGAATTTTATTTTATATTTTTGTCTGTTACTCCATACAATTATTTGAATTCATGCATGAGTAGTGGTGGATTCATGTAAAATGGGCCAAACAATATAAAAATCAAATAAAAACTTATTAGATTTTTTGTTAATTCAATTTTTTCGAAGTCGTCTGAGCCCGTATTTTACGATAATCCAGCTACAGTTTCATGAGTGCAAAAAACCGATCGATTCCTAAGTTATCTCATTATAAATGTTTATTTAAAACTGTGTTATTATTATAAATTTGTTTATTTAAAACTTTGTGTATTATTTCCTATGGTAATATATTGATTTAACTGTCAAATAGAGCAGGAAAATTTGTGCTTGATATAATAATTATAAATTTGTTTATTTAAAACGGTCGAGAATACTAATTAATATAAAACGAAGTATTTAATTTTGAAGTTGACCAATTAAATTAATTATACGAACGCCAGTAGCATTAGGATATAGAAATCATTTTGACATGCACAGTTCCATCTAGGGGCAGTTTTGGAACTGAGAGAAAACATAAATTAAGACAAAAAATGTAGGAATTGAGGATGTTAAATGTCCAAGACAATCTAACTACCCAAATGAATCGATCAACAAGGTTGAAATGTTCAAATCAGCTGTTAATCCAATTATAGCAATGTTTTACCGAGGATAGTGAGCCTATTTTATTTTTATTTTTATCCAAAAGACGTGTTCTTTACTATCTCATGGGTAGATCCAATCATACATAAGGTTTATTCATAGCTAACATTGAGAATACCCATGATTGATAGTTTGATTTATCTCATGTACCAAGAACATTGTCAAAATGAGGGGAGACTTCGCACTTTTGTCAATTAAACTAACGTATCATTTGGATTAATAAATTTGATTTGGATGGGGGCCTTTAGTTCTAGAAATGATTTTAATGGTAGAACTTAAATGACATTCAAAATGTATATTGAAATTCATCGTAATTACTATTTAAAATATTTAATTTGATATAGAGTTAATTTGAAATTCAGTTCAATTTAGTTCATTTAAACAAATTAATGTATTTTTAAATCATGGATTTGAAATTTATCATTTGAAATCGATTAATTTAAATGCACCCTAAAGGAAACGCTTAATTCTTTCCCTTTTGAACTTTTTGGAAGAGTAAAAAAAATTATGCCAATATGTTTTTTTCTCAATAACCTCTTTAGATAAAGAAATAATATAGAAAATCCATTTGTTGACCACAAAGATTTGTCTTGTATATTAACTAATCATAGCAAACGTAAAAGGAGGGATTGAAGAATAAAATATTGTGGCATTGAGTATTTAATTATTATTATTATAATACAACACAAAAATAAATATATAAGGAAAAAAATTTCATGGGTAAATTCTAATAGAATTGCCATTTAATTGTATGTATTTTTTTGGTTGGTGAATGGGACCACCTCTACTGATTCTTAACTTCGGGAAACTCAACTTCTGTACCACGGAATATGAGTGAAAATATAGAGCGTGGTGAATTTCCAACAAAATTACAGAGAATGTCTAGACTAGAGGCAGCAGACAAATCTGGCCTAAAAGTCGAGATACACAAAATTATAGGATTTATTTTATTAAGGGAGACTGATATGATCTTAAATTATATGTATTCGAAATAAAATAAGTGTGATAGAAAATTAATAAGAGATACCAAAAAAACTTTTACGTGGAAAACCCTTAAGAATAAAGGAAAAACTACGGGACCTTTTCCAGTATAAATTATTCACTATTGTTATAGGACTTTGACACGAAATATGAATAATAAACTTTTAAACAAGAATATTACAAAAATACAGGAAAAGATCGAAAAGACTTGTTATGCTATCTTCAGGGTTTTCTTGTCTCAAAAGTTCAAACCCTTACAATGAGAGCATAAGTGTGTATTTATAGGGATGATCCTGGTTGTTAGCTCGCGGAAAACGGGGCACGATCTCCTATGATCGTGACATTATTAGGGCAAAGCGTGTTCGAGAAATCCATGTTCCATTATTGCACGTTTATTTATGCGGTTGATTTATTGTTACGTCCGGGTCTTCCGCTATTTTTTGACCAGTATACCGAGCAGGCTTTAATAGTGTTCGGATACCTTGTACTCGGGATTATATCATCATGATACTTCTGTTCGGTATTTGTGAGGAATTTTATCTTAGGAAATTGTATGTCACATAACATCATAGACAAAAAAATAGAATTTTATAATTTTTTAACGATAAAATATAATATATATTAAAAACTTTCTTTGAGAAGACAGCTCCCCTAATGTGATACATAAATTCATATATATATATATATATCTATAACTAATGAGTTACCTTGTTTTCTGTCATCTCTGAAAACCTTTAATTATTTGTTAAGTATAATAAAGAGATTGCATTTAGTTTTAATCTTTATTGGCACGGACTTCAAGTCCACTACTTGAATTTATTGATCCTCGAGAAAGAGTCGATGCATTAAAATAAATAAATAAAAAGATGAGACGTGCCTACCTCCAAGTTCCATGCACACCATGTGATAGAATTATAATTTCAAAACTTGTGAAATTTATTTTCAACCTCCAACTTTAAATTTTTTTAGTAATTTTTAAAAAAACATTAGCTATGAATAATCCAATTTTTTACAAAAACAGATATTGAATTAATCTCATACTAGCAAATCAAACTAAATCTTAATTGATATATAATGTATTAGACATTACTGCTGCTAATGGTGAGTCTTGACATAACGATTATAAAGTTGTTTTTCATATGATCTTGAAGGTCACGGTTTCAAATCGCGAAAACAACATGTGGCATTACTCAGATAAGCTGCGTGTATTAAGCCCAAAGCGGCATGACCCCTTTCCGAACCATACACATAATGTGAGCTTCGTGCACCAAACTTTACCCTTTAGACAATATCGTTTGATGAGAGATTCTAGGCACCACTGATACATATGTTGCATATTTTCTTAAATTAAGAATCTTAATATAATGACAATTTACTGGCTAGTTACACAGCTAATTTTAAAAATTATAAAATATTATTTGGAATTATTAGTCCTTACTTTCACAGCAAGTTTGTTAACTTAGTTACCGTCTACTTTAAATGATAAGTTATGGATTGATAAAACCATATAATTTTTGGGTGTTTGAATTGTGTTTTGATATCAAAAATCATATCAGGAAACTCAATATACACAATCCCATAAGAGTGAAACAGAGCAAAAACGGATGAAGAACTTTAGGTAATAATGTTTATTAAAAATTAATGGGTAATTTAGACATTACAAATGACAATACATAATAATCAAATTTGTAATTCTCAAACCAAATATTGAATTAATTGTCACTTAATATATTTAGGGTATACTTGATAGAAATGATGTGATTATTGAATGATTAGTAAATAGAGTAATAAAAATGATGACTATAAATTATATAATATTTGGTGCTACAATAATGTTATGTCTGGTCTGATTTAGACGTGCAAGATAAATATAAAGATATATGTACAATCTTCCAAAAATACCCTTGTTCACCCTACAAATATCACCATAGAAATTCAACCTTATTCACGTCTTCTCCAACTATTATACACGCTTCCAATAACACAAAAATTTCGATTTTTTCAGCAAAAAAAAATCGACCAATAGATCTAATCCTTCACAAGTAAGATTCTCGTAAATTTGTTCCGTCGGCCCAAACGGGCTGGCCTGTTTGGGCCCGCCACCAGGCGAGTTGGGTAAACCCCAACCAACCCGTGGCGAGCTGCGGGTTGGGGCGGGCTCACTCGATGAAATATTTTTTATTTATTTAAAAAAAGCTTCAAAAAAATATTTCCAACTGAACTTGCCGATCCTGGAACTGATGCTAGAAGAATAATGAAACTTGCTTCAGGTTTTATCTAGATATTAACACTGCTACTAAAAAAACTTTATTAGGAAATCATTATTTTACTCAATTTTGAAATACATGTTGCAACTTTCAAGCAAGATCAAGTGAAAAATATATAGTAAATCAGATGCTTCAATGTGATATTGTGTTTTTTTATATATGAATTGAGACTAAAAAAAGGAATAACAATTTATTTTAAAAAAAGAGGGCCAATCTGCGGGCTGGCCCGCCAAAACCCGCGGCTCGTTTGGTCCAGCCTGTATAGGCCCGCCGCGGGCGGGCCTTAAAAATACTAGCTCAACCTGCTTATTTGACGGGTTGGGTTGCGCTAGACCCATTTTGACAGCTATACCTACGGGTAGTATAATCGTTTATTTTCAATTAATATAGAATATTTCATATATGCTCCTTAGATGAGCTGTATCAAATTAATCCAGGAAAAAACTTTTATAAAAAAATACAAATTGACGAGAAATGGTTAATCACAAGTAGGGGTGGTGTAAAGGAATCGAGCCGGCTCGCGAATTTTTCGAGCCGATTCGAATATTATTCGATTGGAATTCGAAATTATCGAACTCGAGTCGAACTCGAACATGTTTTGAACTTTTTTCAAGCTGAACTCGAGCCAAATTATTTTGTAAAGCCCAATTTATTTTGTAAATAATTCACGAGTCGATCGCGAACTTTAATAAGTTTATTAGTATAATATAATTATATTTAAATAAATAAATTTCGAGCCTTCGAGTATTTGTTTCGAGCAATAGTTCGAATAACTCACGAACATGTTCGATTTTTTCGAGCCGAACTCGAGCCAAAAATTTTATACTATTCGAACTTTGAATCGAACTCGAGCTCGAATATACCTATTTCGAGCTGAATTCGAGCCTTAAAATGTTCTACATATTCAACTCGATTCAGTTCATTTACACCACTAATCAAAGTCATGAAAGATGAAAGGAGACAATACCAAATAAATACCACTTCTACACGTGACGAGCACGTGTGCAACGCAACCTATGGGACTCTTGTTTGCTTTCATCAAGAAATATTTATTTATAATCAGATTAATAATGATATTAATATATTCAATTTTGGCACGATGAAGGTCTTTATATATCTTCAACGTCACTCGATCAAAACTGATTTTATATTAAAAAAGTCAAATCCCGGATGTCCATGTTTAATTTATTATATATATGAAAAAACAACTACGTATTTAATCCCAATGAATTGTGATAGATTATATAAACAAATAGAGAATATCAAAGCGAGTCAGATACGCGCGTCAGTCTTCTCCAAGGGCTTCTATCTGTCATAATATCCTCTTTAGTCATAATAAGTTCCAAGTCTTTGCGTATTTTATTATATATATTTTATATATACTAACATATGTATATAAATAAAATAAAATATTGAGGCAAATAAAAGAATTTTTAATTGTCCAATGGTACCCGAACTAATCGTAATGGGCAACCATTCCATGCATGGGGGATATTATTTCCATGTTCATTGTAAAGGGACTGTCTCCTATTGTCCACCACCTCTGTGACAAATTTTTCCCGTGTGTGTGTGCGTGTGATCCACAGTACCTCTAAAAATATAGTGCAGTTTCCGTTCGGATTAATAAATAAAAGCTCAATAATTTTGTTAACGAGAACAAAATTTGATAAGTTAATTAGTCAACTGGCTAAAGAAAACCCATATTAAAATATGAAACACTAACGGCTTGTTTATATTGAGAAACAAATCAATAGAGTATAGTTAAGTAGAAAAGATGGGTGTCACTCGCGCGTCGTATGTCCGTCCGCTCGGCTCGGTTGCCGTGTCGCGTAAGGCAGCGCCATTTTACTACTCGAATTTCTGAAATGACTTTTCACCTACCTGAATTTTCATATCCTGCAGAATTGATTTAGATTTAAGTATGAGACTTAAATCAGTATTAATCTGATGTTAAGTGTTGAGACTTTTCATCTACCACACTAAATATTACACTTAATTTCTGAGACGTGAGACGTTTGGAGGGTCTGCTGCAGCTATATAAGCTGCTACAGCTCTATGTTTTCAATCATCCGAAAATCTTCATACATACATATAACATTCTGTTTCGAGAGTACTGCACACTACTAGTATTCAAAGTAGTCTGCTCGGAGTTTTTTACTTCATTCCGAACAGAGGTGATTGGGCGTTGTACCTTGGAACTCACTTGTCCAGGAGGCCAGAAGCTAAGGTGAACAAATTTGAGTTTGCGGGCACACGGCTTGCTGTGGCCTCGTCCAGAATCATTTTCATATCTTGTTGTTGTTAAGTCTTCTCTTTATCGCTGCTGCTGTAAGTTTACTGTTTGTAGTTCGATTCATTTGTTGCTTTAAGTATACTATTTTACTACTTTAGTATAATTTATTTTGCATGATCATTGTAATCTGATTAAATTCGTCTATTTAAATATACAGAACCAACATTTCTTTGTAATAATGAAGCATTAAAATATATATACATATTTTTATTTTTTAAAATTAATATCTATTGCGGATAGTAATGACACAATGCATAACATCGGCCTACCACCAGGCCACATGTATTTCGCTCTCTTGAAGCAGAATTATTACAAGCGTAATAAGAACTACGTATTCTTTGTATCCATTGGAAACTCATATAGATAATAGATGTAATAATTGTTGAACTTGTCTTTCTAGTATGCCTTGAATCTTTGTATTTATAATTTTTTTCCAGAAAAATTAAAAAATGTTATCATAAAGTAGGGGGTTTTTGAAATATTAGTCACAAACTTTTAGCACTAATCAAATACAGTCTCATGAGTAATAAAAAATAGTATCAGAATTAATACTAGTCTCATACTTCTATTTTTTTTAATCAAAAATGATCTTAAAGTCTCAATTATGTGACAACTTTTTGTTAAAATTAATTTATGTGGGACTAAATTTGTTAAACATTTATGTCGGACCATTTTAGATTAAAACAATTTCTGTGATACTATATTTGATTAGTCTTAAAAGTTGTGACTAATATTAAAAGGTCAAAGTTAAATAGGATCATTTTTTTAAATTTACTCTCTTTATTGTTGAATATTTTTAGCCATAAAAAACAGTAAAAGCAAGAGTTTGACATCCACAACGCATGGCGGATTGGTAATGTGTTCTACCGTGGAAACTGGAAGATTAAACGATGCAGACACCGGAAAAAAACGTGAAAAATGTCACATTATATTACTGCAATGGAAAAATAAAAAAGTTACTGCAATGTACTATTTATTATTTATAAAAGAGGAGCTCAATGAGCAAGTTATCGGATCCTAAGTTTAAGAAAGAAATACGAGCGTTTACCTGATTGACGTGATTTTCAAGCTATTGCATCAGTGCGGGAGTCTACCCAGTGCACACCCTAAATGTAGACACGGGCTATACATATTGTCAAGATTTGATGCAACGAGCAATGACTCCGCATGCCAAATTGATACCAGAACCAACTCTACTAGAGGGGAAAAAGGAGACAACAATCAGACAATTTAGCACTTTTGCAAGCTTACAATAATCAAAAGAAATTATAATAGATGTAATATCACTCTTATACACAGAAACTATGAACCGAATTGTAAACACCAAGTACAGGGAATATGGTAGTCTAGGAGGCCAGGCACACTGTGTAAGCAAGCCACACTCAAACACTATATCCTTGCCAAAGCATGCACTTCAAGTTCAAGACACACGCTTCATTAAAGGATGTGCCTTTGATTCTTCAAAACCCTGGATATTGAAATTTCTTATTCCCTTATGGTGCATTGGATCGAGGGATTTGAATCCATGAATTTCAGATACCTGATTTCAAATACACGTAATTTTTGGATAATTTATATTGGATGTATTTCAAATCCACCTCTATACTAATTTAAGTAAATCTAATGGTAGTTGTGATGGATTTGAAATGCACATAAGATACGTATTATTTTCAATTCTAAGTTTTAAATCCATTCTCAAATCAAATTCCTCAATTCAAATGAAAGTTACATCCAAACTAGGGGTGCTTTAACGGATTGGACGGTTTTTTACCAGTTTCGAAGCGGGTTGGAACCGGTTAACCCGGTTCCGATTCCAAATCAGGCTAACCGATTCGGTTTCGGGCGAGTTGGAACCTGTTAACCCGGTTCAGGTTCCAAACCGGGCTAACCGATTAAGTTCCGGACCGGGTCCGAATTGACCCGGCCCCAATAAGCACCCATAATCCAAACACAATCTTATTACTATGAAGGATAAGAATGTACATAGCAAAGAGTGAATTTAATTCAGTGACAGAAATATTTAGCTTTCACTTGAGAAAGTATACAACACTCTATTAGTTCTCTAATGCGGTAATGCCTCCATAGGTTTAATAAATGAGGAATTACGCATAGGTATCACTTTTGAAAACATGTTTCAACTAAATCTAGCAAAATATTTTCTTTTCAACTAAATACATCTTGTGGGAATCTTCTTTCAACTAAGTCATTTTTATGAAACCCTAATCTAATTAGTCATTTGATATTCCTATAACACCCTTATTTTTAAAAACCAATTTATAACAGATGAATTATCTCTTCTCGTCGTGAGTGAGAGTTGGTGTTGTCGCGTATTCTGGGAAATCAGCAATGGTGGTTATGTGAGGCGTATGGAGCGGCGGCGGCGTTGTGGTGGATGCGACGGTGACTCCTTTTCGTTTCGCCAAATGTCCTTCTTTCCCACCACAGAAACATATGTTTAGTTTCAATTTTGTTTGCTGTTTTTTATGGTATATTTGGATTTATAATTAACATTGAACTTTTATTTCAATTTGGGTGCACATTATGTGTTTGCTAAAATGTCTCTTTAGGTAAACAAATTTTTTTGTAGCAAATTTTGAAAAAGATAAACAACAAATCATCTCCTTCCAAAAGTTTTGATTATTTTTTTTAACTTTCATTTGTTTATGCACAACATACCAAGTAAAAAATAGACTTGAAAATTCCATTTTCATTCGTTTACATACTGTTTCATTTTTAAACTTTCAGACATCATGTCACTACGTTAGTGGAAGGATCTATAATAACATAAACAATGCAATATTCAAATCCCGACAATATATCAGTGATGTAGCACTATCTTATCTTCCCAAATCAAAGTAGAAGAATAACAATCTTAAACAAGCAAGCAACGCATAGCGGTGCATGTAAATTACATGCACCGCTAGTCTACCGGTGCATGTAATTTACATGCACCGGTAGACTCACAATGGCATTAGTTCTCAAATTACATAATAAATAAGTATCATACAAAATTGTTAAAGACGATCACAAAAATAACACTTAAAAATTAAGATATGTGGTGTAATAAATCATCATTTGAAAAATA
This sequence comes from Haberlea rhodopensis, assembly GCA_907163345.1. Classification (NCBI taxonomy): domain Eukaryota; kingdom Viridiplantae; phylum Streptophyta; class Magnoliopsida; order Lamiales; family Gesneriaceae; genus Haberlea; species Haberlea rhodopensis. The sequence continues at coordinate 488 of CAJQUN010002467.1, read as the reverse complement.
ATAACTTTTGTTATTTGATTATTCAATAATTTATCATATATTATATACTCATCCAGAATAAAAAATTAATTTCTAAAAATATATTGTATTTTAATTTGTTATAAGATCAACAAGCAAAGCAACATATACCGGTGCATGTAAATTGCATGCGCCCCTAGTTTACGGTGCATGTAATTACATGCACCGCTAGTCTACGATGCATATACTTTACATGCACCGATAGTCTACCGGGCATGTAAATTACATGCATCGGTAGACTCAATATTTGACCGATGCATGTAAAATTACATGCACCGATAGTCTACGGTGCATGTTAATTACATGCACCGATAGTCTTATGTGATGAAAGTTTCTGCGTGTCCTCATGCCTTGTCGCTCTTCGATCATCTTTCATCTTCTTTTCGATCATGATTGTAAAAATGTTATCAAAAGGAATTTTTTTGCATTCGCACATCACTCTGAAGTTCGATCTGCTCCATTTTATTTGA
>CAJQUN010002466.1:0-26407 GCA_907163345.1 Haberlea rhodopensis | reverse complement strand
CTAATTTTATGTCACAAGCAATGAGCGTATCTAGCAACACATCAAGCTACCCAAATTACAAGAATGTCATTGACTCGACATAACCTACGGACTGTGATAATATTAACCATGTAACTTAATCCCTTTGTCCAATGTGTTTAGATTGACACGAGTCATGGAAATAGTTCATACTCATATATTCAATCTTTTATTTCTTGATCCCCAAGTAGAACTAGAATAAACGAATAAGCTCGTATCACATATCGACTCATTCGAGCACGGCCATGCATTTTAGTCTTACTTGATCAGGGGCCCAAACACTTCTCCTGTTATATATAGAGGGACAAATCCTTTCTTGATCACTCAACATCCTCTACATAATTCGTGGTGTATCCAATGATTGTCTTTATAGTTTACCCTGTTACTGGTAACGTTTGACAATATCAAGATACATGACTCCTTATGTTGGGATCTCTGGTGATCTCAAGTCGTAAGGATTACATACATTATTATCACTATGAGAATTGCTTATGACGTTCATATAATAACTATCCATGTAGCATTCTCATGGTGGGTCTGTCCAGTACATCGTTCTCTAACATGCACTCATGTGTTGATTTGATATCTCATCTATTAAATTCATCAATCAAAATATACTAGTCTCAATTGCATTAGCATTCTATATCCCGATTTCATGATACACTTGACTATGGACAATATTTAAGAACAATACAATATTATTCTAAGGACATTAAATTATATATTAATTCATATTACACAGATACTCGAATAATATATGATAATGAATTGCCATTTCTAAAAACCATAATACATTGTATGTCATAAACCATCATCTAATGAGTTGTCTTAGGGCATATCCCAACAAATCTCCCACTTGCACTAAGACCAATCAGACATATACTTAATGCCTAGAGATCTAGTATGAAGATTATGCTTCTGCTGTGATAGTGGCTTCGTCAGTGGGTCAGATACATTATCATCAGTTGGTACTTTGCATATTTTTACATCTCCTCTTTCGACGATTTCTCGAATGAAATGAAAGCGCCGAAGTATGTGCTTGGATCTTTGGTGAGATCTAGGTTCCTTAGCCAATGCGATGGCTCCATGTGTTGTCACAATAGAGTTCAATCGGATCTAGTATGCTAGGCATCACCACCAACCGTTCAGATGAACTTCTTTGATCCAACAGCTTCCTTTACTACTCTGCATCTGAGGCCGCAATGTATTCAGCTCCAGTTGTAGAATCGGCTACTATCTCTTGCTTTGAACTCTTCCAGCTCACGCAGCACTCCATTTAGGCAAAACACATATCCTGATTGCGGATTGCATCGGAAATCATCTTTGTCGGTTTGGAAGCTTGCATCAGTGTAACCTATTACATCGAGCTCTTCCTCACCTCCATAATCAAGAATGTATCCTTAGTTTCTTCTCAAGTACTTCAGGATATTCTTGACAGCAATCTAGTGACATTCACCTGGATCAACCTGATATCTGCTCGTCATGCTCAGAGCATACGAGACATCGGGACGAGTACATATCATGGCATACTGATAGATCCAATAGCTGACGCATATGGAATCTTACTCATGCGTTGTCTCTCATCTGGTGTTGAAGGACACTGATCCTTCAAGAGATGTATCACATGTGTCATAGGCACGAATCATTTCTTTGATTCTTGCATGCTAAAACCGTTTTAGCACTTTGTCTATGTGATTACTTTGACTTAGGCCAAGCATCTGCTTGATCTATCTCTATAGATCTTGATACATAATACATAGGTGGCTTCACCCAAGTCTTTCATAGAAACAAGCAATTCCTAGCCAAATCTTTACAGATTGTAAGGCAGGGAATATCATTCCCAATTAGAAGTATGTCATCTACATACAATATTAGGAAGATGATTATGCTCCCCTGACCTTCTTGTAGACACAAGGTTCATCTACGTTTTTGATGAAACAAAACTCTTTAACTGCATCATCAAAACGAAGATTCCAACTCCGAGAAGTTTGCTTCAATCATAAATGGATCGTTGTAGCTTGCATATCTTTCCAGCATCCTTTGGATCGACAAACCCTCAGGTTGTGTCATGTACACATCCTCAAGTAAATTTTCATTAAGGAAAGCTGTTTTGACATCCATCTGCCAGATTTCATAATCATGAAATGCAGTTATTGCAAGTAAGATCCTAATGGATTACCATGGCAACTGGCGAAAAAGTTTCATCATAGTCAATACCATGAATTTGTTTAAAACCTTTAGCAACAAGTCGATCTTTAAAGGTTTGTACATTACCATCCATGTCGGTATTTTTCTTGAAAATCCATTTACACCCCTATGGGTTTTACCCCTTCAGGCGGGTCAACCAAAGTCCATACTTGGTTTGCATACATGGATTCCATCTCAGATTTCACGGCCTCTTGCCATTTCTCAGAATCAGGGCCCATTATAGCTTCTTGATAAGATGGCGGCTCATCCTCATCAATAAGTAGTAAGTCACCTTGTTGAGTCACAAGATATCCATATCTCTGTGGTTCACGGTGTTCTCTTACAGACCTACGCTGGGCTTGTGTCTCTTGAGCAGGCATTTCATCCACAACAGCTTGTGGTGTCTGCTCTGTTTCCATATCAATATCATGTTCAATGTTTTCTTGTGGTTGAACTTCACTAAGTTATATTTGTCTCCCACTGGTTCTTCTCGAAATAAATTCTCTTTCAAGAAAGACAGCAGTCCGAGCAACAACTACTATGTTCTCGGTGGGATAATAGAAATAGTATCCTTTCGTTTCCTTAGGATACCCCACAAATAAACACTATCAGATTTGGGTCCAAATTTATTGGAGGCGTGACGTCTTACGTAAGCCTCACAACCCCAAATCTTCATAAAAGACATGCTAGGACTCTTCTTAGTCCATATCTCATATGGTATCTTTTCTACTGATTTAGATGGAACACGGTTCAGTATAAATATTGTTGTTTCTAAAGCATGTCCCCAAAAGGAAGTCGGAAGATCTGCATGACTCATCATTGATCGAACCATGTCCAACAAAGTTCGATTCCTCCTTTCGGATACACCATTCCATTGTGGAGTATACAGAGGTGTGAGTTGTGGGACTATCCCACACTCCTTTAGATAGTCATGAAACTCTTGGCTTAGGTATTCTCCTCCTCGATCTGATCGGAGGGTTTTGATACTTTTGCCAAGTTGGTTTTGTACTTCATTCTTGAATCTTTGAACTTTTCAAAGGTTTCATGTTTATGTTTCATAAGGTACACATACCCATATCTACTGAAGTCATCAGTAAATGTAACGAAGTATTGAAAACCACCTCTAGCATGCATGCTTATTGGTCCACATACATCACTATGTATGAGACTCAATAAATCATTCGTCCTTTCAACATGTCCCTTGAAAGGAGCTTTAGTCATCTTGCCCATTAAACAAGATTCACATGTTTCATATGATTCAAAATCAAATGAATCTAATACTCCATCCTTATGAAGTTTTGATATGCGATTCTCGTTTATATGGCCCAAGCGACAATGCCAGAGATAAGTTGGATTAGAATCATTATTCTTAATCCTTTTAGTATTTATGTTATAGACATGCATATCAAGATTTAATACATAAAGACCATTAATCAATTGTGCACTAGCATAAAACATATCATTCAAATAAATGGAGCAACACTTGTCCTTTATAATAAATGAAAAACCAATCTTGTCCAAACAAGAAATTGAAATAATGTTTCTAGTAATAGATGGCATAAAATAACAGTCTTGTAAATCTAATAATAAGCCAGAAGGCAAAGTTAATGAATAATCTCCAATAGCTAATGCAGCAACTCTTGCTCCATTTCCCACTCGGAGATCAACCTCGCCTTTTGCCAACATCCTACTCCTTTTGAGATCCTGCACATTAACACAAATGTGAGAACCACATCCAGCATCTAATACACATGATGAAGAAGTAGATAAATTGACTTCTATAACAAAAATACCTGAAGTGGAAGTCACACTTCCCTTTGTCTTCTTAAGATCTTCCAGATATATTTGCAGTTCCTCTTCCAATGACCGGTCTCACCGCAATGGAAGCAGTTTCCTTCCTTGGCCACTCCTCCCTTTGGCTTGAGTGCAGAAGGATGAGACTTAGACTTAACAAAGACTTTCTTGTTCTTCTTAAAGCCTTTTGCTTTAGCCTTTCCCTTGCTCTTATTTACAATAAGAACATTAGTGGGCTTAGACTTCTTTGAGTTTGCTTCATATGTTCTCAACATACCAAGAAATTGTGGTAGAGTCTTTTCGATTTCAATCATATTGTAATTCAAGACAAATTGACTGTAGCTATCAGGCAACGATTGCAAGATTACGTCAGTGGCCAACTCTTGGTCCAATGGAAAACCCAGCTTCTCAAGATTCTCAATGTACCCAATCATCTTTAGTACATGAGTTCCAACAAGGCTTCCTTCTACCATTCTGCACTGGAATAACGCTCTAGAGACGTCATACCTCTCTTGTCTAGCTTGTTGTTGGTAGAGTTGCTTTAAGTGCTCGATCATATCGAACGCCTCCATTTCCTCATGTTGCTTCTGAAGCTCAGAATTCATGGTGGCAAGCATAAGGCAACCAACATCAAGTGCGTCATTCTGATGCTTCATGTAAGCATCCTTATCGGTTTTAGCTGCCGTTACGGGAGGTTCCTCAGTAGGTAAGGGTTCCTCTAAGACATATTGTTTTTTCTCTTTTTTTGAGGACAATCCTCAAATTCCTATACCAGTCTAGAAAATTAGTCCATTCAGTTTGTCCTTCTCAAGGACCGATCGCAATGATAGTGTGCTAGTTACGTTGTTTGATGCCATGGATATCTACAATATAAATATGCAAAATAAGTATGATTTTAATCATTTAATAAGGTCTTATATTAAATGACACTCCCACTATTTTGTTTAAAATATCAACCCTCGAAAACTTAGTGGGCCAAGATCCATATTTCACCTAATCCTGAGTTGGCTTTGGCTAATCACCCAAGACTCGGTTATTTAGGTAGACAACACTTTGTCAATTACATCACATGTAATTCTTGGATAGCTGGGCGAACAACACTTTGTTCAAATTCATCTAATGAATTATTATCCAACCCCATGCATCTAGGTTCCCAATCCTATTGAGATAACCTAGTTAAGTCGAACCCAATTTTAAAATAACACGGATATCACTTTTATCCTTTCGCGCCTTACTAAGATTGTCACGGTGCTTTGCTTTGGCAAACCCACACATGTTCAATCGAAGTCTTGACGAGTATTTTTAATTGGAAGGCATCTTGATTGATTTAATATTATAAGAGGGATTTATTGATCTTATGATTTTATTAATATTGAAAATATGTCTGGTACATATATGAATATATACATATCTACATATATGTATATCAAGCATCAATATTAAATAAAACGATAAACATGCATCTCATACATCAACATAAAGTAAACGTGACATGGTTATAGCCCCTACTAAAAGATTTTCTCAAGCCAATGAGAAAATCCTAAAAGGTCAACCTAAGGTAACTTCTCCAAGTACCTCTTTGGCTCCCTTTTGTGAATGGCCTCCTCTTCCCGGCACCTTGGTCCATCTTCATTGATCTCCATCATCAAAATAAACTATACTATATAACAATTACATGATATAGAGAATTCCTCGAGTTACATTCGAGGGGAACATAGGGGATGGATAACATTTAGGAAAAATAGAGAAGGCACGACTCGCAGGCCGTATTAAATTACAAACATTCACAAAATCCTATCTAATAGGTCATAGGGCTATAACCATGCACCATGCTCAAACAACACATAAAACATGCTATAAAAATTAATGAATTAAATTCTAAACATTTTAAAATTTAATTCTAATAAAACTGTAAAATAAAATTTTACGAAATTATCGTACGCTCGGGACATCACATGCCACGGATACTTGGCGCGCCTCAAGCCATGGACTTGCTAACCCTAGCAAGCCCACGGTTGCAGCCATGTCTCGGTCCAAGGTTCGAAAACCTAGCCTAACCCATGGCCCAACCTGCACCAGACTAGGGTTCGAAACCCTAGCCATGTCGGCGGCGGCTTGGAGCTCCTCCAACCAAAAGGGTTCGAAACCCTAATAATTGGCGGCGGTGGCCGAGAGCCATGCGCGAGCCAAGGGTTCGAAACCCTATCCATTTGACGGCGGCTCGGCCCATGCTCGAGCCAAGGGTCCGAGACCCTAGCTCCATGCGGCGGCCGTGAGATTTCATGTTAACCAATGACTCGGTTTGATCACGAATTATCATATACTTCGATCCGTCAATTATATCACATATAATATTGCGATAATTCCCACAAAATCGATTAATACATATCATATATGAATTAAACAGTTTTAAAGCATGCAAAAGATTCAAAACATGATTAAACAAGTAATCACATAAATCCGATATGAGCTTTGAACTTGGCTCTGATACCACTGTTAGGAATCAATCAAGCAATACGCAGCGGAAAATAAAAACTTGATTCCTACCACTGGACCTATACAAAGTTATTCATATCAAAATTGATAAGAATCATACCATTGTAGCGTGTTTGTAGCAGAATCCTCGTTGCAAGACCACGAGTCACGAACAAAGATTTGCACCTTCGTCTCTACGGTATCCACACGATCAAATCGAAAAGGGTGTTCAAGAACAAGTTGCTAGACTCGTTCTCAAACCAAAACAAGAGTCACGGTTCAAAATCGATCAGACGACGGCCGTTAATCTCACTATTCACAGCGGCGGCGGCCGTGAGGTTTGTAGGAGAGTGGCGGCGGCCGAGAGCTCCTCTTGTGGTGGCTATTAGGTTTGATAAAAATGATTAACGCTTAATCAACCTTGTTATCATATTATATAATGCATATTAGATTTAATTAAAGGCTTTTAAAAAGCCTTATTGGCCCAAACCCAATATATTAATTAAAATCCATATATCTAATATTTATAATTAAGACTCTTCTTAATTAATTAATTCATCCAATGAATTATGTCTCCCTTTATCGATTTAATCTTTTGTGTGACCCGATAGGATCTTGCAATGTTGGCAGCGACATAAAATCTAATTTTATGTCACAAGCAATGAGCAGTATCTAGCAACACATCAAGGCTACCCAAATTACAAGAATGTCATTGACTCGACATAACCTACGGACTGTGATAATATTAACCATGTAACGTAATCCCTTTGTCCAATGTGTTTAGATTGAACACGAGTCATGGAATAGTCATACTCATATATTCAATCTTTTATTTCTTGATCCCCAAGTAGAACTAGAATAAACGAATAAGCTCGATATCACATATCTACTCATTAGAGCACGGCCATGCATTTTAGTCTTACTTGATCAAGGGCCCAAACACTTCTCCTGTTATATAGGAGGGACAAATCCTTTTCTTGATCACTCAACATCCCTCTACATAATTCGTGGTGTATCCAATGATTGTCTTTATAGTTTACCCTGTTACATGTAACGTTTGACAATATTAAGATTCATGAATCCTTATGTTGGGATCTCTGGTGATTTCAAGTCGTAAGGATTACATACATTATTATCACTATGAGAATTGCTTATGACGTTCATATAACTATCCATGTAGCATTCTCATGGTGGATCTGTCCAGTACATCGTTCTCTAACATGCACTCATATGTTGATTTGATATCTCATATCTATGAACAATTCATCAATCAAAACATACCAGTCTCAATTGCATTATCATTATCCCGATTCATGATAACACTTGACTATGGACAATCTTTAAGAACAATACAATATTATTCTAAGGACATTAACTTATATATTAATTCATATTACACAGATACTCGAATAATATATAATAATGAATTGCCATTTCTAAAAACCATAATACATTGTATGTCATAAACAATCATCTAATTAGTTGTCTTAGGGCATATCCCAACAAATTATCAATTCAATATTGTTGTTCCCAAATCATTATAAGCAAATTAGTAAAAGATTTTATTAATTAATCAAATATTACATTATCGAGTTTCTATGGTAAGTCATATCGTGAGAAATTAAGATATACTTATTTGATTATTGTATATAATGTAAATCAAATAAAGTGCTTGTAGAATAATTAAAATGTATATATTATATTTGTTTATAATAATTTACTCTATTATTATAATATTTTATTTTGCAACAACTATTTCTTTTGTTCTAATGAATTTATCCAACATTTTTGTTATATTTACTTTGTTATAGTTTATTTATATTTTACGATATTTATTTAAGAGCATAACATATTTTTCTAGATAATTTTTTATATTTGTCAATGTAAAATAATTATCATTACATTACATATATAATATATATTGTCTATTAGTATAAATAATTATATTTTTGTTCTAAAATAAAACAAACATGATAATAGCTTAGTGGTAAGAAACTGTCTATACATGTTGGAGGTCAAGAGTTCGAATCTTCATCAACACACACTTTAATTTTATAATAAAAATAAATATTTAAAAAAAAACCATGGAACCGCCGGTTCGAACCAGCGGTTCCACGATTTTCGCAACCGTGACCGACCCGTACAGTAACAGGCCGGTTACGGTTCGGACCCGTGAACCGGGTGAACGGTTAATCGACACGTTGACCCGGTTACGGGTCCGGGCCGGGCCGTGGTTAACATTAAACCGCGGTCATGCCTATTGTAAGGTCAAGTTTTCTTCTTATAAAATAAACGGCCACGACGACACGAATTTTCAAATTTTATAAGTTACATATGACTGAGGCATACATGTTTTATATTTTTATAGATATTATATAAGTACTATATTATAAGATATCACATTTTTTAAATTTTCTGAAACAATGTAAAAACAACAAAAATATTCTTACCAAATTCAAGAAGCGCATAAATAAATGCATGTCACATGAATCATCATAATTTCACAAAGATTAAATGCATATTACTTCAATTAACATAAAGTTTAGCAAGTACGTAATAAAAAATAACACCAAATATATTTTTACCAATTTCAAGAAGCGCATGAATTACTCAATGTCACTAAAACCATTATAGTATCACCGATACCAGTACCAAATGCATATTACTTCAATTATCATAAAGATTAACAAACACATCCAAAATTTAGATTAGTCAAAAACGTTTCATATTAGACAATTAATCCCCAAAGTATCATTTTCTTGTTGGACACGTCACTCGGAAGTGTCCGACACGCCTTTCGAAAGTATCCAACAAGGGTGTTTGAATTAGTTTTTATTTTAAAATTAAGGACACACTGTGTGGTGTGTTCGATGTGTGTCGATGTCCTAGAAGTGTCTGACACTGCACCAAGTGATTTCAAGAGTGTCCGTGCATCATAGATGGTGTATATTAGACCACCTTGCAGACACGTGATTTTCATCGAGGATCAAAAAATATCATAATAAAATATGAAGTGAAAAAAATTTAGGAGATCAAGATTTTAGAGAGGGAAAATGTAATTTTTGAGGGGCAAAATGTATTTTGTGAGGGATAAAATGCAATTTAAAAAAAAAACAAATTGGCAGGGGGACAGTGCCCCTTGCCCCATTGTACATCTGCCGGTGAGTGTGTTGTTTGGGCTGCTATACGGTTTAAAGATTAGAGTTGAACCGTTATCAACATCTATAGCTTCTGCTAAAGCGACAAATGCTTAATCAGACAAGATATTTTTAAGAACATGGATTTATCTTAGTACTCTAGCTATAATTCATGGGTCCATCCATATCATATGTATTTGTATGGTTATGTATATTGAATATCGACGCACCGAAATTCACATGTCAAAATAAGGATGGGCCGACACCTTCAGGCTAGTCGGATTGGTTGTCACCTTTATCCCATTTTGAATGGACTTCGGGTCCTATTAAAAATAATTGTCCCTCCCAAATACTAAAATTAAAAATAAAAATAATAATCATAATAATAATAACAATAATAATGATGGGGCCAATCAAATGATTTTGTTCTTCAATTTGAAGTGTAATATTTTTTTGTTTTAATTAGAAGTGTAATATCTTAAAACTCTCAAAGTTTGCTTATGGTTATTCTGGGTCTGTCGGGTTTGAGTTCGTTGGGTTGCTTTCAGGTAGGGGTGATTTTGTTGGTGGCTTGGGTTTTGTGTGTGGGTTGGGTGCCGGCGATGGCGGTTGTCTGGGTGGAGGCCTCGATTTTCGTGGTGATTTGGGGGAGGCGGTTGCTCTGGTAGAGATTTTGTTGGCGTTGGCTAGTTTGGGCAGGGCGCCTGGTGGGATTTGGGTGGTGTTGTCGTTGGTCTAGGTGGAGGTGGGGGACGCGATCTCTGTGGTGGAGGTGGGGGACGCGATCTCTGTGGTGGAGCTGGCCTTGTGAGTGGCTGGTGTTCTGATGGCGTAGCTAGCGATGGAGGTTGTGGGGTCGGAGGATCTAGCATAGCCGGTGGTGGAGGGAGTGGGGTTCGTGGTTTTGGAGACGAGGGTAGTTTTGGTTGTGGTGTTTCGGGAGGTGGTGGGGGAGTTCGAGGTGGTTGCAGCCTCTTTGCTATTGTGGCGGTGCGTGGCAATCCCGCCGCTCAGCATGAGTCTCGTTGGGTGCCATGCTCGGGGTTTGTGAGCCACCCGAGCATTATTTTGTGTGCTACTTCTCAGTCGTGCGTGCTTTCCCTTTTGGCTTATGTTTTATCTTTATACTCTATCTATTTATCTAGTTCTTGTGATAGGTGGTTGGTCTCTATCTGTGTTTGTCTATTGTTGTCGTTTAGCCAACCTTTTGGTGTTTATACAGCTTTTGGGGGTGTTCCTCGATTTCGGTTTTGACATCCATGTTCTAGTGCCCCAGGACTCTTATAAGTTGATGTCTATGTTGGTTAGGGGAGATTGGTCTCTTGTCCGTCTTTATCTGTTGGCGACTCCCGACCATTATTATCATTATCTCAGATTTTCGAGAAGGCAGTTGCATTTTGGCTTAAATTTCCCTCATCTTTTCGCTATTTCCTAACCCTATTTTCAGCATGCTAAAGCACGACAATTTGTGCCTAAAGCTGATAAGATTGAGTGTATTTATAGTCATTGTGTCCATGGAGTGATGTGTTATGGTCTTGAGATGTATCAGGTTGGTTTTATACAAGTAACCATGATAAAAATTATTACTACTATTATTTATTATTTTAATATTATTTTATAATTTGTTTACATATCTATGATATATTTATTTAGTATAGGATGATGCCATTTAATATATTTCATTCATAGTGTACACATTATCTAAAACTAGGAGTACCTAGTTAATTTATTTCAATCTATTATTTATTATTATATTATTACTATTATTATAGTTTTCAATATAATAATAATAATTATAAGTTTAATTTTGTACTTGAGGTTTTAGGGGTGTTACGATAAGCTTCAAAGAAAGAGGTTTATCTGAATTGAGGTTGATCAAAATTCATCTATAATCAACTATATTACAAGAAAAATTGAGTGAAATAGTTATATCATGAACTGAAAAATAGTTAAATATTTTGATTATACTAATTGATTATATTTTTTGTTGAAAACGGTAAAATGAAGTATTTATGATTGTTTTAAAATAATATTTTAGCCTTGTTGTTTTACTACATTACCAATATTTTTTAATGTCTTCTTTTGGGTAATCACTCTCTCACTGTCCATCGAAAAACTCTCGTATAGAGCAGGTTTGGGCTATATGGATCAAATAAAAAAATGATTTTATCATAGTTTGAATAACATCGGTTGAACGGAATAATTTTGTAATTAATTGAAGTTCATTAAACTGCTTTTTATTTTAATAACAAATACTCAATATCTTTTGTTTAAAATCATCGTTTTCCAATTTTAAGCAAATCAACATAAAAGTAATTTAAATAAGTAATTACAAACACATCATATGCACATCGTATTATTTATATATGTCATTCTAGTATAAAAAATCTATAGGAAAAAAACATTCACTTTTTAAGCATAAACTATAAAGTTATTATTTTAGAACAAAGTTTTTTACAAATATGATACATTTTCAGGATTTTAGCATCAGGTAGGCAAAAACTTAAATAAAATTTTGTAGTTCGCAAAAATTATCCTAATTTTATTAAGTTTAAATCTTTTTACTAGAATATAATTTTTTTGTCGACGAACAAGTGAGACGACTCTACTTCTATTGTCCCACTTGTTATGATCGAATTTGGGGGATGATCGCTATATTCAGCTGATTTCATCCAAGTGAGCTGCAATAATTATGGTTCTTGAAGTGATTGCACGACAGATTAGATCGAGTTTGGTATAAGAAACCAAGCGAAAAATATCTAAATTAATATGCCGTGAAAGTGATTATTCTTAAAACATTTAAATAAAAAGAACAAGAAAAGTAGGTGCATACAGATTTGTTTTTGAAAATTTGAATATGGCGTAATAATTCTACGTCACTCATTCTTCCAGCGATTTGAATGATTTCACTACAAGACTTTTTGAATAGACTCATTGCAGCCTATATCACAATTATGACGGAAACTCATAGCATCTCTGTTGCTCACATGCAACAGTACTCAATAGTAGTTCAACTCATCTTAAATTTCAGTCCGTCCAGACAACATGTCTGACAGTTATAATAAAATTCTTCTACATTAAGCTCGCTGGTACAATACATATAGCAAATTTGATTGACACATATGAGATATGATATGAACTAGTAAACAATGTTTATTTTGGTAGTATGCTCTCATGTCAGCAAAATATAATTTTGAAGCTCCTCATCGATCGATATCTCTGAAATATATTTATGATGAGTTGTGAGATATCTAAAGTCCTTTCTCCATGTGTCTCTCTAATCTAAAATATTCTAGTGTGTATATAAATTTGAGATGCATAATTTATTAGATACATTAAAAAATCTGTTGGAAAGTTCTGTACGATTTCAGATCCTTATTGTACTTTCTGACTTTCAACGGTCATATTGGTTTTGTCGGCTATCTTCAACGAAGCTATTCGTTAACCTTGCTAGTAAGCTTTATAATATGAGAGTATGTTGGTGATAATTCAACTAGCACCTTGCCGACAACCACTAAGCTTGTCTTCGCTCGTTCTGGTAAGTGGAATAATTAGCTTATCTTCTTATGCAACTGATTTATTCTGTTTAGCGAGACTGGTTAGATTAAACTCCACTTGTCAATGAACTAGTCTGATCTTGTTAAGCTCTGATGACCACTTTGTTACCCCGACATATATTAGTTCTGCTAATCAATCAGCTAAACCTGAAGATTTGTTTTGCTAATCACTCAGCTGACCCAGGAGATTAGTTCATCTAATTACTCAGCTAGACTCATATATCATTGTTGTTGACTACTCTGCTAGCTTGACTCTACTATAATGAACGTATTCCAACTTTGCTGATATATTTAGGCGATTGAAAACTTTGATGTACATTCGATAATTCATTAGTAATAAAATTAACAAGGTTTGTTCGAATCAAAATTAGGACTACTAGGATTCATTAAACCCAATGATTTTATTAGTAAAAATCATATCTTTTTAAAATTTTCTGGTGGACAAAAACCCAGCTTACGTTACGTCCTTGGTCATAATACCCGTGGGCAAAAGTTTGAAAAATATGAAAAAACCGATGTAAGCTATATAATATTTGTATATCACTAGCCTAAATTTAGGGTTATATTATTAAAAATAATTAATTTTCGAGCTCCTCGGCCTAACCGGGATGGATAAGAGCTAATGTCAACTTTCGGCAAACTCGAGTTCGAGTCGCGCTTGGTGATTAGTCATTCCCCCACTCAAAAATATAATAATAATCGAATTTCCAATTTCATCATGCATCTAGCTTATATATATATATATATAAATGAACCGAGTAGACCAAAATCGAATTAACCGATTTTTATTTTTACCAAACCGAACCGACTGAATTGTTTATTAAAAGCGAAAGAACAGAACCAAGCAACATTTATCACAAGTTATATTATATTATATAATAATAATAATAATAATACTTTTTATGTCATTTATGTATTTGCTTTACATCCATGCCCACGACCATTGCAAATTTGGCGAGGGACGTGAAGATCCAGTTCCACCAGCTTTACCGATCAAATCAGATCAGTCTTGAAAGGACCCAAATTAGTTGGGTGGGCAGAACTTATATTAACCAGCAGCTCAACTTGTGGAATAAGTACTAAGAAGACCTGAAACCCAACTTGGCAAGCATTAGCTCGACATACCTATCAATACACCAACTCAACTAATTAAATAAGTCCTAAGACCGAGTCAAACCCACTTCTCCTCTTCATATACAACTCAACCTCTGCAAGTCGTGGACAATAATGATGATGATAATGAGAGAGTTAATGGGGATAATGGAAGGTTGTAACATCCGGATTATTACTCATATAAATTCCCGAGCATTCCCAAAGAGAGTGTGTGTGTGTGTATATATATATATATGAGTATGAGTATGAGTGTGAGTGTGAGTGTGAGTGTGTGCGCGCTTAGAACTTCAATCGAACATCTGTAATATTTGGAAATTCCGAGTTTTTGAAATGAAAGTATGATTTGAAGCACTGTTAAATTTCAAATTCAATTGGTAGGAATTTCAAATTTTGACCCTGATGCACTGGGGTTATAACCTTTATTCTGACTTGATACGGTGGTTAACTGTTATTCTGGTGCGCCATTTCCTTTATTCGGGGGTGTGAACCAATGTTATGACCTCATCTCTATGAGGGTTAAGTCTAGAGAAATTATATCGGTACTATGAGAAAACTAGAGGATTTAATTTGCGCTTTGAACTTCAATCGAACATCTGCAATACTTGGAAAATTCCGAGTTTCTGAAATGGATGTATGATTTGAAGCACTGTTAAAGTGGTAGGAATTCCGAATTCTGACCCTGATGGTGGGTTTATAACCGCTATTCTCACCTGGTACAGTGGCTAATCGTTATTCTGGTGCCCCAGACCCTTTATTCAGGGGGTGAACCCATGGGACCTCACTCTATGAGTGTTAAGTTTAGAGAACTGATATCAGCATCAGGAGGAAACTAGAGGATTTATTAGTTTTATTATGTTCGATTGGCCCCACTTGCTGAGTGTTTATCCAAACACACACCCCTTATGCGCCTCCCCAGATAAAAGTGAATCAGATGTCGAAGAATATGAGCAGAGTCAGTTCTGGGGATGGTGAATTCCTGCTGCCGTGGATTTGAAGACGGTTACCTTATTAGTTTATCAGTTCAACATTCCTTTATTTACGCATCCGATATGCCTTATAAGTTGTAAATCGGTCTTGAATATTTTATCAGTTCAAGTTGCAAGAACAATTTAAGTTTATTGGAATAAAAGACTGGTTTATTGAGATCTGTATCATGCGGCTTGTTGTTTTTGAATTTTTTATTTGGAAACAATGCAGGTGTCACCGGTCTCGATCTCAGAATGTGACATTTAAGTGGTGTCAGAGCTACCAGGTTTCCATAATTCTGCTGGGAAAACTGGACATATTAAAGATCTGTAGAACATATCAATTCTGTAGAGTTCATCAGTAGAACAGATCAATCCAGTAGTTGTGATGCCTGAAATCTAATTATCTTGATTAAATTGTAGTTATAACTTAGAGGTAATTATGAATGAGCATCATTTTGCATTTAGACTCAGTTTCGAAATAAATCAAGGGTGGTAAAATATTATGATTGAGTCATAACTTTTGAAATGATAAATGGTAGAGATGAGTTATGTGATTTGGACTCGGTTTAAACCGAGTATAGTTGGGTTATGTGATAATCATGAAATTGTTATTTGAACTTGTGTAATTTAATTGTGGATTGATGAAATAATTTAGGATGACATGAATCAGGGGATGAATATACATGTTGGTTATTATAGTGTTGAAGTGTGAGAGAGTAATTGTATAATTATTAATTAGTTATGTTGGTTTTTAGTTGGTATTTGAGTTTATTGAATTGTGGTAGAATTGATATGTTAAAGTAGTATGAAGTTGAGATGTTAATGTGGTGTTTGAAGTGTTAAGTTTTATTGTAGTTGAGAAATGAGTAATATATTATGTGGTATGTGTATTGAATGGGGTTTGTGCTTGGATGGTGGATTTTCCCATTTACAGAGTGTCGCGATCAATCACGAGATTTTAAACCAATTTTCTGGGTGATATATACAGTGCCACGATCGATCGCGAGCCTGGCTTATTGGGGTTATTGATGAATATTAATATGAATTAATATCTAATAGAGATGTTGTACGAGCCTCCGGCTGTCAAGAATTTCTAAATCAAATTGTCGACTTTAAGGTAAGTGTGACGTACGAGCATATGTAAATACGTTATTGTTGCATTTAACGAATAAAATATTCTTATTGCATTGAATTAGTATGTGATATGAATGGATTATGATGTCTCCATTGAGCTTGCGATGGTTATATGAATGGATTATCATACCGCTATTGAGCGTGCGATGGATTATGATGACGTCGTTGTTGAGCGTACGATAGTTATAGTACTGTCGCTGTTGAGCGAGCGATGTGATTGATGAGATATAACTAATAAATTGACGACTGAATTGTATTTGATCGTAAATCATTGTTGTAATAATTTAGTACTTATTGATTATGGAACTGATGGCCTATGAATATGAGTACAATAAATCATTGTTGTGAGGATTTAATTGATTTCGGGGTTGATGATTTTGGATATTGTGATAACAAGAACAGCGTGGGAGATCTCGCATGGTTATACTCAGGGAGTATTTTTTTAAATTACAACATTATATTCTGTAAATTATTAATTGTGTATTCGATGGTATCGTGATCATGTTGTTGGCATGCTCACCCTGTGTGGGGGGGCTGTATTTGTTTAAACATGTAACACATGTAGACATTGGTACTGGGAATGAGTTCGAGCCATTGAATGTGGATGCCCCTAGGAGCGAGGTACTAGTATTTATATGGAGAAATGGGATTGGTACAAGTAGATACACAATTATTTATTGAATGCTCGTCTGTGAGTATCATGTTATGTGTATATCGGTTGTATAAATGTCTTTAGATTTCTCTTTTCATTTGGATGTTACATGCAATTTATTTGAGAGTAAAATTGCATAATGAATTGAGAATATGTATAGTGCATTATGAAGTGTATACATGTGTGAATCGTATTCGTGTCGGAATCTGGTTTATGGGGGAATCCTCGAGAAAATTTTATAGAAGCCATATTAACGAAGCATGAAGAACGAGAATTCCCTAATGTTATAAATGTATATACAAATGACGAGATAAATGTACTAATGATGATATTAGGAGTTGGGGTTCTACATTAGTATAAAACCTAGTAAACAGACCACCTGAGTAGATTGACCAGTTGGGCAAAATATAAATTGGTAGGACAGATCAGGTAAGTAGAACCGATTTGTAGCATCTCGTAATAAACCAATCTGTAGAACCGATAAAATATCAGTTGTTCGCACCTGTTCTGATTCCTGAACTGGTCAGTTTTGTACTCATCAGTTCTGAAACCATCAACTTGACCAACTTATGACCTCGTCAATTCCGAAAACCAAGAACTAATCAATTTTGTATATTGAATCAGTTTTCTTTCAAAATACAATTGTGTTGTTTGTCGGTAAAACTTCAAATGTCCATATGGAATTCCTTATTTTAGATAGGTTACGCTCAATTTTTTTTAAAAATAATTCATTTTTGGGCTAACTTTGAGTAATTTTTATTATCAAACTACACGACATATAGAGCCCAAAATTTATGGGCATTTGATAAGTGTCATTTTTACAATTACTTTGCAATATAGTTCTAGTAATTTTTATAGAGATTCTGGAGCAATATTATGTTTTTGATATTATTTTTGCATGTTTCAGGAATCTAGGTGCAAGTGCGAGGAATTTTAGAAAATGAGCTAAATATCGATAAAAAGACTCAGCGGAGCCAACATGTTCAAAGGAATAAGAGACTCAAAGGAAGAAAAGTAGTAGAGCCCGATCGATACTGCACAAAGGACCGCTCGATCTGATGTGGTTGGGATTTGAAAAACAATTTCATCAAGCTCCCGATCGATCGGTGAAGTTGGCGTGATCGATCGTGCAAAGCCATAGAAGTTCAAAAGAGAGAATTAAAGTGCGGGATAGATGGTTGGACGGACATTTTTTCAAATTTTATTTCCTTTTTTAAGAGTTCTGGTTCAACAAGGTAGCTTCTTCCTGATCCACTATTTAAAGCACCAGAAGGACGACATAAATGCTCTGATTTTGACCTAGAACATAGCCTCCTCTCCCATACCAGCCGAAGTCTTGATAACTTGTTTCTACTACGTTCGTCATTATTCATCACTTGCTTGGTTTGGAGTTCATGTTCTTGGTTTAAGTAGTATAATATTAACTAATCGTAGGCTAAATATAGTTAACTAATTGAATTTGATAATTAATGATAGTTCTTGTGGGATCAACACTTGTTCTCCATTTTCTATACTAAAACTTGACAACCGCGCACCTCGTGGATATATCGTTCATAACCGGAATTTTTTTGCTAAAAAGTACGATCAAGTTTTTTGCGCCATTGCCGGGGACTAGTTTTTGTAATATCACACGAGATTATTTGAATGTAATTTAGCCATATTCTTATTTTTTCGATTTTTTTACTTGTTTTCACTGCTTCCGTTTGCTTGATTTGTCTCTTGTAGGAGTTTGTCCTAGTATATGCTACGGGGTGAACCACCTACACTTGAGTCTTATGACTCTGAAATTGAGAGAACATGTCGTACAAGGCTAAGATAAAACTCAACCATTCATCGCAGAAAACATGGAGAACGAGGAAGTATCGAATACTAGATCACTGATGGACTATGCACAACCATCCTTCCATGGGTCGTGTCTAGTATAAGATCGAGTATTCAGGTTAATAAAGCCTGGTATCATTCAGATGATCCAACACTCAGTGCATTTTGGGTGGATCGCCTACTAATGATCCCAATGCTCATATCTGTAAGACCCCAATTTCTAATCTCGTCATTAGTGCGTTTATCACGTTTAATTGTGTATACATTATCCACATTATGAGATTCTCATTATATGCTTCTTAAATATGGCATGACTTCTATATAAATTTTCGACTTAATCCCTTAAAACCCGATTCCCAACACAACTCAATTCGCATATGTATACACTTTGTAATGCATTAAGTCAATTGCATGCAATGCCCAATTGAAAAAGAAAATGCCAAGGACATTTATACAACTCGTATACACATATCTCTATACTCACAGACGAGCATTAAATAAATAAAAGTGTATCTACATGTATAATCATGTTACCAATACCTATGTTGGCACCTCACTCCTAAGAGCATCCTCATTCACTAGTTTGAGCTCACTTACAAAGCTAATGGCGTACCTACTTTACCTGTTTCAACAGAAACAGCGCCCGGACAGAGTGAACATACCTTATCACAATAATCATACTCATAAAAATGCATAAAGATCATTATGTCACAATTATGTACTCCATGTACAAAATTTCAAATCCAAATAGCTTCACGAACTGTTCTTATTTCAGTCTCTCATACACTTTCATAAAATAAAGTTCAGTATTGTTATTCAAAACATGATACTCATCAGTATGATATATTCAATACATCCAAATCTATTATTTATGCTTAAACATAAACAATTTCATAGCACATGGAATCGTGCCTATCAATCTATCTCATTCGCACTAATACCTCACATGGATCATGCCCAAGGCATCAATAATCACCTCGTATGCTCGGATGATGTACAACAACGTATTCACTATACCACATATCTACACATGTTCTGTAAGAACCCAAAGTCCTAACCTCGTCATTAGTACATTTATCATTGTCACTAGTGCATACATTTATATTCCTTTGGGATTCTCACTATATGTCTCGTGCTTATGGTGTAACCTCTATAAAGTTTTCACCGGAATTCCCCTAACACAATTATGATTCACATGCGTATACAATTTGTAATGCACTAATATATTCTCAATTCATTAAGCAATTTCTGTATGATTAAATTGCATGCAACCCACAAATGAAAGAGAAATCGCAAGACATTTATACAAACCATATACACATCAATATGTTCACATGCGAGCATTTAACAATTAAGTGTGTATCGATTTGTATAAAAGGTAATACTGTATACCAATATTGGTACCTCGTTCCTAGGAGCATCCTCATTCGATGGCTCGAATTCATTTCATGTATCAGTATTGTACCTATAATACCTGTCATACATGTTTCAACGGAAACATCCCCAACACGGATGTGCATACCAATAACATAATCATCATATCAACGAATACATGACAATAATATGAAGAACATAAAGCTGCAATTTAAGAAAATACTCCCTATTATATTATAATCATATGAGTTTTTCCCAAGGTATTCCTTTTCTCACAATATCCAAAATAATCAATTCCCACAATCAATTAACTTATCAACAACAATGATTTATTGTATTCGTATTCATAATCATCAAGTTTAGTATCATCTTTCAATATCCATTCAACAATTATGATATTTCATAACTTTCCATCTCAGCTATGTAACAACGGTACATAGAAATATAATATTCATCGCTTCGACATATCAGCGACATTATACACCTCGCTTCAACATATTTAAATGGAAAATTTCAGTGTAGCGATTATACCGCAAGTGCACAGTGTCAAGTTTTAGTATAGTAGATTTTAAGAAAATGTTTTCGAACCCACAAGGACTAGAAAATAATTACCAAACTCAATTAATTTAACTATATTTAGCCTACGATAATTAGTGATGATTATTATACTAATTTGACTAATAACTCAAAATTCAACCCAGCAAGTAGTAAAGAGAAGATAAATCAGTAGAGACAATTATCAAGACTTCGGTTCACCCATGTAATCCCCCAAAATTCGTCTATTAGTAAGAATCGAATTCAAACGTTCTAAGGTGACGAGTTCTCCGAATTTATCTAATATACTCTCTCAAGATATATTAAACCTAATATCAAATTGCAGTAAGTCACTCTCGTGCACTTATTTAACAACTCAATATTGAATGAACCTTTGTGAAAACTTCTAGCTTTCGATTACTAGATATCTATAGCTATCACGCGTGTATTTGACTTCATCTCTCGATCTGAGTCTGAAATCCACGGCATAAATTACTATATAGTATTGCAATATCATATGGTCAATTCGATCGTAATTCAAAGGTGATAATCCTTCAAAAGGGTGATTCACAATATATTATCCACAAAGATATGTAAGAATCAATCAAAACTTTAATTTGAATTATGGGTTCAAAACATGGGATCCCCTCAGTCTTGACAACAAAACTAGCCAACAATCAAAATCAAATAACAATGTAAATCATGTTTTGAAACAAAATAAACATTGAGAATCTGAGAATAAAAGTAGAACAAAGTTTAAAAAATACTAAATAAAGCTAGGCGTTGACTCCTTGCATTGCTCCGTCGTCCCGTCTCTTCCAATGTGTCTTCTTCTTCAATGGTTTATGTGGTATGGATGAAGGTTGGGTGATTAAGAGTGATGGAGGCTGTGTTTGTAGGGTAGAATACGAGCCAAGAGTTCCAATTTTTGTCCCATTCCATTCCATATATAGTGGTAGAAGAGCTTTCAATCCTTTGGACACAAAATAACCCAAAAGGAAACAAAATCTCAATTTTTTCGGGTTCGGCGATCGATCGGTAAACTCTGGCGATCGATCGCTAGAGTATTCAGTTTCGTGGCGATCGATCGGTACAAAATGGCAATCGATTGGTAAATGTTTCTGGATTGAGGCGATCGATCGGTAGGAACTGGCGATCGATCGCCACTCTTGAAATTCAACAATTTGCGATTTCGTCATTTCTTCAACGTGTTTGCTCGGTTTGGTCATTTTCCATCATTATTAGCTCATTTCTTCCACTTCTATGCACTTTGACCTACATTCCTGAAATATACAAATATATACCAAAACGCATAATATTGTCTAGGAATCACTACAAAAACGCCCCTAATCTCATAGTAAATTAAGTGTAAAATCACTACTTTTCACAAGTATCTACTCCGCTTCAATATGACAACGACATTATTAACAATTTAATACAGTATTTCATAAAAAATATACAAATCTTATCAATACTCACACGTCCTTGCGTACTAATCCAATTGCAATAACAATATGTGTTCTTTACATGTAACAATAATATACTTACTTATGTTCGTATGTTATCACGTACCTTAAGGTCGGTGGCATAATTGAGACATCCTTGACAACTGTAAGCTTGTACAATATCAATATTGAATATCAAATCAATATTATTATCTTAGTAATAACCCTCAAACACTCTCATCAAATTACATAATCTGTCATGCCTCCAATCATAATCACTTATGATTTACGTACTCCTGTATACTACGCAACATCCCATTTTATCCTGAATTCAGTTGAGTTATTAGTTAATTCGATCAAGCAGTATATTCACTCCTAAATTTCAACACATGTAACCTTTATTTTATTGCTAAAAACTCCCCCAAAATATCATAACTATCATAAATCTATAAAGATGTACTCCCTGCACAAAATTTCGAATCCAAATAACTTTCACGAACTGTTCCTGTTTCAATCTCAATCACTTCATAAATAAAGTTCAGTATTGTTATACAAAACATGATACCCATCAATATGATAAATCAATACACCCAAATCTATTATTATGCTTAAACATAAACAATATCATAGCACAGGGCATCGTGCCTATGATCTATTTCATTCTCAATAATACCTCACAAGGATCATGCCCAAGGCATCCAATAATCAACTCGTATGCCCGGATCACGTACAACTACGTATCCCCTACACCACATATCTACACATATTCATATCTTTACTCGTATACTCGGATCATGTACATTTATATATCCACCATAACACACATGGCATACTTCACACACATATTCAATCAATTCAATCATTACTTTTAACAATACACGAATATATGAATATCTAATCACTTCATAATATATACCTGCTCGTACGTCACTACGTACCTTAAGGTCTACAAACATGAATTAGACATCCTCGACAGTCGAAGGCTTATACATTATCTATATTGAATATCATTTCAATATAAAAATCTTAGCAATAATCATCAATTTTTTCATGATACCACATAAATTTGTCATGCCTCCTATCAATGGGCAATCATGATTTATTGTACTCCATATACTACTCAAACCATCCCATTTTATCATTTATCATTTGATTTATCGATTAACTCGATCACAATAGTACATATATTTCTAAGGTTCAATACTTGTAACCTCATTCCATTGATAAAACTTCCCCAAAATATCATGATTATTAACAAATCGACTAAAAAGGGTCAAAACTCAAAATTTCCAAACATAATAATTTTTTCATCTATCGATATCATGCTATGGATCAGTAGCCACCAAAATCTCATGAAACTCGATACCCAGTGCACGATTTGGAACTTCCTGCTATAATTTTGCTCTGAAAATTTGGAGACATTATTTGTACGGGACTAAATTTACTATTTTCACCGATCATAAAGTCTAAAGTTTCTGTTTACTCATGGTGAATTGAATATGAGACAGAGACGATGGATGGACTTACTGAAGGATTATGACTGTGAGATAGCATATCAATCCGGGTCGAGCTAATTGACAGCTGATGCATTGAGTCGTAAAGTCAGAGTGACAGCTGATGATGTAAGCCGATTATCAACATTAATGACTTCATATTGTCATTTAGGATATGATTTTGATATTGTTGCATCACCTGTGTGAGTATCAACATTGAACCAGTTATCTTTGAGAAAATCAAAGAAGCCCAGAAAGTAGATGATGACGTTCTACAATGGAAAAAGATACTAGCACAAGATCAAGTATCTACATATAGCTGAGGATGGTAGTTTACGATTACAAGATCGGTGGGTAATTCCTAATAAGTGTGAACTACGTCAAAACTTACTACATCAGGCTCATTGTAGTAAATACAACATGCATCCTGGTGGTAAGAAAATGTATCGAGATCTGTCTTCCCAATTTTGGTGGAAAGGAATGAAACGAGAAACAATGTTTACTATGTCAACAAGTAAAAAAGCAGAGAGGAAAAGACCAGGTGGTGAATTACAAAAGCATAACAGTACCGATGTGGAAGTGGGATCACATATCAATGGATTTTGTGACTCATCGGTCATTATAGACAGATTATCAAAGGTAGCACATTTTATCCCATATAATATGAGTTTTACATTTGTGAAAATGGCTCAATTATATATTCGAGATGTAGTAAGGTTGCATGGGATTCCAGTATCCATTATATCTGACAGGGATCCGAGATTCACTTCGCACTTTTGGGAAGGATTGCAAACAGCCATGGGGACTGAGGTACGATTGAGTACAACCTATCATCCGCAAACCGATGGACAGACTGAACGTACTATACAGACTTTGGAAGACATGTTACGAGCATGTGTGTTAGAATTTGCGTCTACATGGCAAGAAGC
This sequence comes from Haberlea rhodopensis, assembly GCA_907163345.1. Lineage (NCBI taxonomy): Eukaryota > Viridiplantae > Streptophyta > Magnoliopsida > Lamiales > Gesneriaceae > Haberlea > Haberlea rhodopensis. Next base: position 1,776 of record CAJQUN010002466.1, on the reverse strand, counting down.
TCTTCCTTTGATTGAATTCTCGTATAACAACAGTTACCAAGTGAGCATACAAATGGCTCCATTTGAAGCTTTGTATGGAAAACGTTGCCGGTCTCCTTTATGTTGGGATGATACAGATAAAATATTGGTGAGTGGACCTGATATGATTAGGGAAATGGATGATAAAGTGAAACTCATACGACAAATAATGAAAACGGCTCAAGATAGACAGACAGCTTATGCCAATAAGAGGTGGAGACCCTTAGAATTTCAAGTTGGTGATAAGGTGTTCTTAAAGATTTCACCTTTGAAAGGTGTTGTTCGTTTTGGTGTAAAATGAAAGTTATCACCAAGGTATGCTGGCCCATATGAAATATTACTGCCAATTGGTACATTGGCCTATCGATTAGCGTTGTCGCCCTCTTATCTGGTATACATGACGTCTTTCATGTATCAATGTTACGTAAATATGAACCTGATCCATTACATGTCTTACAACTGTCAGAAGTGCAGTTGGAATCGAATATTTCTTATGTGGAACGTCCAATACGCATTTTAGATCGCGCTGAGCGTAAGCTTCGTAACAAAACGATTCCTATGGTAAAGATTCAGTGGGAAAAGTGAGGTGTCGAAGAAGCAACTTGGGAGACGGAACAGCATATAAGACAACTCTATCCTGAGTTGTTTGACGGTATGTGTATGCATATGCATGTTATAATGGTATGCTCATACATACATTAGATTTGGGGTCGAAATCTTTTATGGTGGGATTTGTAATGCTCTATATACCATCATACTTACTTTTATTTAGAACTTATGTTATGTATGTATGGTATGATAGGATTAACAACAAAGTGAATTTGGTTAGACTTAAAGGACTTATATGCAATCAAGTTATTAAAAAGGAGTAAGTGGCAAGTGGTGGTAGGGTCTATTTAAGAGCTGAGTAAAATGAAGGGTTTGAATTGCAAATCTGTTTATATAAATCCCCAAGTCTGAGAAGTAGATAACGATAAAAATCAGGAAACCCTTCTTCTCTCCAATTCTGAACTTCTTCAACAAGTGTGTCTTTAAAATATGAATTCAAGGTTCAAGAAAGTGTTGGGGTAAGTTATTTATATCTAATTCTTGCTTTCTTGTTGTTGTATGTAGGAAGTTTTGTATTGATAAACTCTTTTGGCTATAAACACTTCAAATTTATGTATGTGTTGTGTTGAAAGAAGGAATTATACAAAGCAAGAAGCTAGATGAGGATAGTTGAATGGTGGAAAGTTGAGTGGAATGAAGTATGTATGATGTATTGTGATAGAGAGGGGGAAAGAAAGTGAAGAAGGTGCAAAAATGGTGAAAAGGGACGAAAAACGTGTATACAGGGTTCACCGATCGATCGGGCTCTTACGCCGATCGATCGGGCAAAAGGAAGGAAAGGTGTTGCCTCAGTCGATCGATCGAGCGTGTTGATCGATCGATCGACGGGCGTTTCGCGATCGATCGGTAATAAATACCGATCGATCGGTGAAGGCAGAACATGTGATTTTTATTTGTTTGTTCTTTTCAAGTTAGTATATGGTGACATATAGGATATGGTACATATTTCTTTGATATTGACTAATGAATAATGATATGATTCTCCTATGATGATATCCGTGTAGAGCCGTCACAGACTACTGGTGGACATCGAATAGGGTGAAAGGTCGTGTTGGTGATCACTCTACCTTTGGGATCAGGTACGTGGGACGTACGAACACTTGTGTTATCATTTATATCTTCTTGTGAATATTGTATGAAGTGGAGTGA
>CAJQUN010002465.1:0-26410 GCA_907163345.1 Haberlea rhodopensis | reverse complement strand
GCCGCTTTTGAACACTTTGAAGACTGGAAAAACATCTGATTTCTGCTAAAAGATAGTGGACACCCAGCAAAGCTTCTAGAGAACATCATCATGAACGAGACAAATATCTCGCTACCTCCTTGAGATACAACCGGTGCTATGCCAGAAATCAAAAAATGAATCAGCTCCAATATATGCGCTGCTTTGGCACTAGTGTGGCCAAACTTTAGTATATGTTGTTTACTGGTACACAAATGCTCAAAAAGGGTAGAGACACTTGTTGTAATCCCCAGCAAGCAGCTTCCGTTCTGAGAGAACCTTCAACCCTCGTTCTGACATATGCCCGAGCTTCCTATGCCATAACACTGTTAATTCTTCTCCCGAACTAGTCGATGCAAAAGGAAACAGCTAGTTCTGCCTCTTTGTGTGTCTCCCCCAGAAGTACATACATATTCTTGTCAGCCTTTTCCGCCTTTAATACCACAAGCACGCCTTTTACAATCTTCATGCATCCCATTTTCGATACGGGTCTTGCACCCGATATCGTCCAATTGTCCCAAAGACAAAAGATTCTTTGTCAGACCCTTCACGTGTCGTACCTCCTGTATGGTGTGAATAGTACCATCAAACATTTTAATTTTGATTGTTTCCCACTCAGCGATTTCCAGGGATGGTCATTTCCCATGAATACAGATCCTCCTGAGACTGGTTCATATGGTCGAACCATTCTCTCCGAGACTCATGTGCCACGTCGCTCCTGAATCCATTATCCATGTTCATAAAATATTTGTCTGTCTTCCGCAACAGTTGCTGCTTCGCTGAATAGTTTCTCCACCATCTGAGGTACTGGCAGCATTTCCTTGAGAATCTTTCTCGACACTCTTCTTACTCGTACAATCTTTCTTGAAGTGCCCTTTACCGCCACATTTATAGCAGTAAAAATTCTTCTTCTTACTTCTGGATTTGGATCTACCATACTTATGACTCCCACTGGAGTCACGCTCCGTCGATCTTCCTCTCATCATCGGCAAAGCCTCTGCATGCTTTGAACTTGCCACCTGTCTCCTGTTCTTGCGCCTACTTTCTTCTTCAAGAACCGCGGCTGCAACATTATTGAAGACTAACATATCATTAGTGACATGTTGTGGTCAGATTGATGATGAGTTGATCGTATGAATCCGGTAGACTTTGAAGTAGAAGCTCCTCACGTTCAAACTTCCTCTATTTTATGCCCCAAAGAAGTGAGCTGGGCAAAAAGAGTATTCAAGGTATTGATATGGTCAGTCACCGATGAGGATTCCGACATCCGAAGAGTATAAAGCCTTCTTTTTAAGAAAATCTTGTTGTGTAGTGACTTGGCCTCGTACAGGTTTGTCAAAGTATCCCAATATCTTTTGCATTGTGTTTATTTCTGCGATACTTGACAATACCCCCTCTGCTAGAGCAAGATGCAAATTAGCAATAGCATTACCGTCATCTCATTCCATTCCACTTTTCATCGTCCTATGCCCTCCTTCGCCTATCTCCAATAGCCGCCAAGCAACGATCTTTTCGTAGAACTGGCTTGCATCTTCTCATTTTTCACAACATGAAATTACTTCCGTGAATTTTTCGATCTCGACCGTGCCGCCATTCACGACAACAATAAAATTGCCTCAATAAAAAAATATCTCAAAAAACTTTTCTGATGTGAAAGATCAGTCAAGGCTGCAACCACAGAGCATACTTAGAATTTTTAAGATTTTACAACGAGGCTCTGATACACTGTTGGCCCCAAGTGCGCAAACATGAGATAGAAAATAGTGAAAATGAAGAATATAATAGACACCAAAATTTTAAAGTGGAAAACCCCTAAAAGTATTAGGGTAAAAACCACGGGCAAGATGAAAAGATTCCACTATAATATTTTGTGGGTTACAACCTCTCTCTATCTTTCAAAGAGAACAACACTCTCAATATAGGAGAAAACTATCTCACAAATATTATAGAATACACACTTAAATGTAGAGATATGAGAGAACACTCTGAAATGGAATGAATAAAATGAAATCAGAAGAGCTCTATTTATAGGGTTGAAGATGTGCATTAAATGCACATCCCTAACTGCCATCTCCGCCCACTCCCCAACTCCCATCTACTAACCACCACCCACATTAATTGTGGGTGGACAAAGTCAACACATTTCCCTCTTCAAACCCGATCAAATTAAGTCCCATAACTAGATCATTTGGAAATAATTGATGTTTTGAAACTATAAATAAATTAAAAAGTGTAAAATCATGGTAAATATTATTTTTTCCATCAAATTGCAAATTTGAATATATATCTCTTTTAAATAAGTGTTGTATTTTATATACATCATATAACTAGAAGTGTGTTATACAATGGAGATTTCTATTTTGCACGGTGTTCATCGTAACAAAAAAAATAAAATTCAGTCCTTAAAATCATGTTAACCACAAATTTTATTTTATTTAACATATTTTAGTAGGAGCGGGCGTTTGTTGCTTGTACTAAAAGTTATAGTTATTGGTAACAATGCAACTCTAATATTTTAAATTGTATAAAAGTATAGTTGTTGGGCACGTTTTGATCGCTTTTCTACAAGCAGTAATTATTGCACTATAACAATCTCCCCTGTACTAGAGCTCTGAGGCTAATTGTAGGATTAAGCACTTGTAGTTTTTACTATAAAACTGTAGCTGATGCTAGAGGTGTAACTTCAATCTTTTAAATTGCATTGCAGTCCAAGTTCCACGTTTTTATGGCTTTTGTTAAGAGAAATAATTTTGTCCCCAATTTCAGTTTATATTAAAAAGTAATTATAAAATTGTAACCCCAGGTCGTCTGGGTGCATGAACACCACAGACAGCGTAGCTTCTCTTTGAATGCACTTGTTGTATAAATAACAGGATAGCATAAAGCCTTTTCAAGCTGTGAAAAACTCAGCAACTATACACATGGCAATGAAAGTGAGGTTTCAGGTACACTGCGGCCATGTTATTTATGCTTATGATATTGTGTTCGGCACTTGATTCCGGGTACGATCGACCCGCTAAAGGGCTGAATCGGATCCGAAGAGAGGTTAAAGTGCCGGAGAATAAAGCGGGCAACATGCAAGGGAAACATAAGCAGATCTTGAGGGGGAATAGGGAAAGCTTATCACTCGATAACACGACGGATTTGAACGCAAAAATGAATGATTTGAGACCAACGGCACCGGGTCACAGTCCGGGTATAGGACATGCTGGATAATTAATGGGATTATTTATGATGCAGGGAGATTGTTGTTTTTCTTGAAAATTTTACCCGTGGGTCTCGTTTTCTTATTTGTTTTCCCAGTATAAACTCAATTATTACACAAACTTCGAATGAATAAAAGGGCTACCTCGTAAGGATCACAATTTACACCCTTCTACCTTGCATGCATAGTTAGAGATGTGGAGGATGGAATAGTCTGTTTGTGTTTTTTTTTTTAATATATATATATATTTTATTTTAACACATTTAATTTGCTTTCCTCGAAAATGATAAAAAATTAATGTAACTATATTATAGATGGATTCGGATATTGTTTGATTTCATTAAAACTTGTGTATACATCCTCCTCGGCATTGATAGATAGCTAATAGCTACTTAAAAGCACGATGGGGATACCCATATATGTTGATACTATGGACCACAACCACTCTAGAAAGCAGTATTAGAAGAATCATTGGGCCCTCCTACCACGAACAATTTATAATTAGAACGAAATTGTAATAAAGTTTGCAATGGTGGATCATGGATGGGATATATATCCAATCCAATCATTTGTATTGATTGAAGAAAATGATTTCATTTTTGTTCTTTCAAAAATCTGAAAAATCATTTAGCAGAGGTTGGATAACCCATTCTTCAACGAAACTTAACTTATGATTATGCTTTACTGGGTTTGCCCCTGTTTGTGGGTTAATAATGTATTGTATCTCATTTTTGTTATAAATTGAAACCAACTTCAATTCCCGATCAAGAATTCAAGATGCATGCCAATTGAATGTCAAAATACTGCACGAACTTGAACCCACTTTAACCAACAGAAGTTACAGAACCTATGCAGAACATGGACAACTAAATGCGATGAACATTGCTGATGTTCACTTAAACCCATTGAACAACCAATTGACAGATTAAAAGGATACATAATGGCAGTAAATTCAAGGCACATAATGACCGAGCACACACAGGATAATCACAAGGCAAGAAACACGAATGAAATGCATGAAGAAACTCAAAGAACACAAGACATGATTTACATGGTTCGAATTATCCTACTCCATGGGATGCCTCATTTCATTTATCACCATCGAGTACACAAAGCAATTACATTACATTATTTCCTTTAATGTGAATCCTTCTATGGAATACGCACTCAATTGCTCCTCAAAAAATCTCAACCTCTCATTGATTCTTCCTCTCCGCATATTCTTGTGTCTTACATAATTTTTTCCTCAGCCTCTCCTTCACTGCCGAGCCCCTCATTCCATTATATAGAGGTAGGAGCAAGTCACCTACACAGAAAGTTGCATCCTTGCATCCAAGCCAGTTACCAGGTTGCAATGTAATTGCTGCTAACCACCTATGGAAGTTTCTGTCTGTGAAACCAGGACATACACCGAACCAATATGCTTTGGGTAATTGCTTGCTGAATAAGTTGATACAATATTCAACAATTTTATATTTATCAAGCTGGTTGTTGATTGTACCAAATTTTATGCAGCACTTTACAATTGTTTGTATATTCGAAGAAAGGATGAGTAATACTTGCGAGATAATCTTGTTTTGAACGATGTTAGCACTTAGCTCATCTTCCAGACTCTTCTTTAGCTTATGCAATTTTATTTTTCCTTTTCTATGAATTTATTAATCGAGTTGAATGCAAGATATTGAAGCCACATACACATATTGAAAGGTTTACCATATGATCAAGTTGTCGGGATGTGACTTCCATTGAAAATTGGGTGCTGATATTATTAGAATATATTGAAAGATGAATTATTTTAGCTATCCCACGAGGTATTATCCAAAATATTAGATCAATGATCCGCATTTATCAATGTCCCACTTTTTATATGAGATCACCCAATATATTGACAAATTTGAATCATTGATATACCTCATATGATACTGTTTCATGAGATAGCGGAGAAGTAATATTAAAAAATAATCACATGAATTAAATGAAAATAATACCATCTCATGGGATTGGGTAAATAGATTTTTTTGAACTAAACAAGAGATAAGTAAATATTATTAATCCTACCCTACATTAATCATGTCAACTACCGTTTCAAAGAGATCAGTGATTAACTTCTAGATGCGCTCTATCTGGTTTTGAGATTGAGCCCTTCATTTTTGGCCCGCCCCACTAATGCGAGCCTGTAACAAAATGACCCGATAATACGTTTAGGTAGAGCCGTCAAAATGGGTCAACCGACCCAAACGAACTAGCCCGTTCAACCCGACCCAACGAACTAGCTGTCAAAATGGGTCAGGCCGTTTGGGACCGCTCCAGGCGGGTTGGGTAAACCCCAACCCAACCCGAGGCGGGCCGCGGGTTGGGAAGGGCCGGCCCCGTCGAAATTAAAAAAAAAAACTTCTCTGAACTTGCTGAGCTTGGAACTGATGGTAGAAAAATATTGGAACTTGCTTCAAATTTTATCTAGACATTAACCCGCTATTAAAAATACTTGACTATGAAATTGGTATTTTACTCATTGAAATACATGTTGCAACTTTCAAGCACGACCAAGTGAAAAATATATAATAGATCGGATTTTTCAATGTGATATTGAGTTCCCATTTATGAATTGAGCCTCAAAAAAAGGATTAACCAATTTTTAAAACAAAAAAAAGGGCCAGCTACGCAGGCCAAATTGCCAAAACCCGCGGCCTTTTTGGGCTAACCCGTATAGGACAGCCTTTCGACGGGCCTAAAAAATACTGGCCCAACTCACCTATTTGGCGGGTTTGATTGGGCCAGGCCTTTTGACACCTCTACGTTGAGGCCACTTTAGATTGCTGAGTTACGGAGTGGAACAAAATGCTCTCAATGTTGAGACTTCAATTAAAAGAATTTTGGTAAAATGCATGTTTGACTCATATGGTATGTGATAAGTGTCATTTTTGCACTTATATTTATATATTTTCTCATTATATTTTACTAAGATTCTTGAACGATATTACGTTGTTTGGTATGATTTTGCATGTTTTAGAAATTTATGTTGAAGTGCGAGAATGTATCAAAATGACCCCAAATTACTGATGAAAATGTGGAAAAAGATTGTCCAATTAGGAATTATAATTAAACAATAACTCTTTTAAGAGTTATAAAATGAGACATTTGTCACTCCAACAAGGACTCTTTGAAGAGTGATACATGGACACTTCATTTTCCTTCTCATCCTCTACAAATAAAATACATTGAACCAATATTCATCCACCACCATAATTCACCAACTTGGAACAAGCCAACAAGGTGATTGAAGAGAGACGATCGAGAAGAAAGCAAGAGAAGGAGTGATGATTTACAATCGGAGTCGACGTCGGGAGTTTATTCTTGTCTTTTAGTATTAGTTTTGCTTTGTTTTGATTTAAATATGCTGAACTAAATTTATTTATCGAGGCTGGACAATCCTTTGTTTTGAACCTATGATTTGATGATTATTTATCTGATTGAATCCTTACAATTCTTTGCGTATAATTTATTGTTCTTCATGCTTTTGAGGGTTTGTCCATTCTTGAATGATTATTATATTGCGATTGATTTGACCATACAATATTGCAATATGATATTGTAAATTGTATCGTGAGTTTTAGATTGAGACGGACCAAATAAAATCTGCCACACATATGATAGCAATAGATTTACCAAAATTGAAGGCTAGTAGTTTTCACAAATCTTGATGCGATATTGATTGTTCAACAAGGATACGTGAGTAGCTTATTGCAACGTTAATATTAGACTTGTTATAACTTGACCCTAGTATAACGAATGCATTAGGAAAACTCGTCACCCTAGAAATATTTGGATATTCAATCGAGAATTGTAGGGGGTGCATTGGTGAGCCAAAGTCTCGATAATCTTCCATTATGGATTTTTCTCGTTAACTTTGATTACCTTGGTTGGATTATTATTAGTATTTTATGTTTGTTAATTAGTTTAATTAGTTATTCATTATCGTAGGTTAAATATAGTTTACAGACATCTTATTTGGTACTTACAGCTAGTACATGTGGGTTCGACAACCTGATCTTAATCATCTATACTAAAACTTGACAACCGTGCACTTGCGGTATAATCGTGCTACACTGAAATTTACTGTTTAAATAAATCGCGACCATTAAATCAAATATACATGAAATTCCAATGGGGTAAGAAAGTAGCACAAAAACCCCTTCTTAAACTATGCACAAAACTTTCGTATATTAATAAAATAGGTATAAAAAACCCCTATATTTTCTCAAGTCTTGCATGATCTCCATTGTGTTAAAATAGGCAAAAATCACCATCTATTTTCTTAAACCCTGCACGAAACTCATCATCTTTACAAATAACTGATTTTTTTAATCTTGTTAAACTGTATATAAATATGTATATATATATATGAATAATTATGAACTTGTTTACATCAAACCTGCATATATGTTTACATATAGCTTATTTTTTTAAAAAAAACATGTTTGTAAAAGATGTGAGGTCTCTGACAGGGTTTAAGAAAATAGAGGGGTTTTTTGCCTTTTTTAACACGATGGTCTTTCGTTCATGGTTTAAGAAAATAGAAGGATTTTGTTACATATATTTATAAACACATACGATGCACGGGCACTGATACATCGACAATGACACGACACGACACAGACACTGCGACACAAATTTTCAGGATATGACCCGGTCGGGGTACACATGTATATTTTTAGATATATTATACATGTACTATTTTACGAATTACTAAAATTCACATGTATTTAAATTCTAAAACCATGTAAAAGCAACAAAAATATTCTTACCAAATTCAACAAGCATATAAATAAATGCATGTCAGTGGAATCATTATAGTATCACTCATACTAACACAAAAGACATATTAGTTCAATTAACATAAAGTTTAACAAACACGTCCAAATAAAAGATAACAAAAAAATTATTCTTATCAAATTCAAAAAACATATAAATAAATGCATGTCACTAAAATCTTAATAATATCACATATAATAACACCAAATGTGTATTACTTCAAGTATAAATAAAGTTTAACTAACACGTCCAAATTTAGTTTAGCTAAAATCTTTTAATTTATACAATTAACCCCCAGAGTGTCAGACACGTGTATCCTATTTAATTTTTTAAATAGGATTACTTGAAGGGAGTGTTCGACACGAGTATCCTATTTAATTTTTTTAAAAAAAATTAAGGATATGGCGCGTGCGTGCCCGACACGTATCCGAGGAGTGTATGTGTCATAGAAGTGTTCGAGACTGCACCGAGTGATTTTTAGGAGTGTCCGTGCATCATAAATAAACTAGATGAGTTTTGTGAAGCGTTTAAGAAAATACAGAGATTTTTTTTACCTATTTTGTTAACATAATGTAGTTTCTTATATCTTATAGAGTTTAATAAAATAGATGAGTTTTGTGTATATTTTCTTAATGTAAGGAGTTCTTGCATTTTAGGGGTTTTGTGCAATTTACCCAAAGAATTTCGACTAGAACTGACACGTGGAAATCTGGACCACAAACATATGGATGACATTAATATTAATTATTTAAAACATGCTGAAATTTCAAGCATTGGAGTTCATACGTTGCTTATCCACTTTGTCGTAAATTTATTGGTTATTTTTCTTTCACACTCTTTATTAACTTATTTAACGATGGGGACTGTTAGAAAAAGACTGGTGCTCAAAATCATATATATATATATATATATATATATATATATATATACTAGTTAATTTGGCACCGCGCCAGTGAGCTTATAATCTGGTATATATATCCAATAAAGCGTCCGACACAAGTTCAACAGACAGTTCTAGAGAATAAAAAGATGATTCATACGCATTGAACATACAAAATCGTACGTATATAAAATCAAATAGATTGGAGTAAACAAAAGTCTTACCCAACAGTACACCGTAGCAAGAGTTGGCATATGATATCCTTGTAGGGCCCAACAGACTCTCTAAACAAAACTCATCCACGAAAGTGCAGTAGTAGATGACATCAGATATCACAATAAAAGTATATCTCAATGAACTCCAAAAAACCAATCAAAAGTTGTTCGCAAGAGTTTTCAAAATGACAATGATTCATTTCATAATGCAGATATGTGTTCGGTTTCTCATAGCAGTAGCGAGCATCTCATAAGAGGAATTATAGTTTATATTCATTGTTGTAGTTGCATTGTTATTTTAGGATATTGCTCTTATATTACTTGCTATGGCCTCATGATTAATTAATCATCTTACTTTTATAATTATTTATATACTTTCTGACAAAATGAATGTAAATGTGACGTCCCAAATTATTATCAAACAAGTAATATATAATTATCATAATTTAATATTTTCTATTTTTTTTATATAATCTCCTTGTATATGAAGGGAAAATTTGATGCCAAACATCATAACAAATGTAATCGAGAACAATCACATATTAGCAACGGGTCGTAGGTAAGCCAAAACTCAAAATGTATACAAACAAGCAAAACTGACGACCTGTAATCTACCAAAAATCCATTATGCCGAATATTTTATAAAAAATTATTATTAAAGTTTGCCACAACGAAACTTATTTTTAACTCTTTTTTTAAAATAAGTTCACATAAAAAATTATTATTAAAGTTTGCCACGACAAAAATCTATTTTGAACTACTTGTTTTTTTTAATTCATACTTGACAAAATCAACAAGTTTTTTTCTAAAAAAAAAAAAAAAAAAAATTTTAAATTTTAAAAATTGAGATAAGAGGGATGCACTGTTGAGTCAAGAGTTTTGATATAATCTCACATTAAGGGAATATTTGATGCCAAAAATCAGAACAAAGGTAATACCATATATCAGCAATAGGTCGTAGGTAAGCAAAAAATCAAAATGTACATAAACAAGCAAAATCGACGACCTGCAATCTATCAGAAATTTATCATGCGGAATATTTTATAAAAAATACAAAAATAAAAGAAAAACTAAAAGAAAAAAGAAATAAAAAATAAAAAAACGACGGCCGAATATCACAGGAACAATAACCGATTGAACAAATAATAAATAACAAAAAAAAGAAAAAAACAAAAAGTGAAGGAATAACAAAAAAAAATTAATTAAAAAAAAGAAAAAAAGGACAAAAGGGAAGGGGTTACTGTTCATTGGAATAGTAACCCCCTCCTCGCTTATTATATTGTAATAATATATATATGTTACTTCACGACCGGAGATTTATCTGTAATTGTCAGATTATATAGGTTTTGAAACTAATTCTCATTCATAAATAGAAGATAATGTTTTTGTTTATTTATTTAACTTCTAATGTGTAAAGACCCGGATTTTTAGTTATTGGATAACTAAACCTTGATAAAAAGAGTTTGAAATTTCTTAAACTCTAGCCAAGAGTTACAATCCATCAATGAGTCCTCATCCATCTCAAACTCATCACTTAACCATCAAATTTCAGCAGCTCAAGATCGAAACAGAATCAGATTCACCTCAACAAATCTGCACTAACCTTCTCCTATATTTTCGATTAAGTGTCCTACTCAAACACCTCTCAGCTTGGCTCCACTTTTGCCTATAAATAGAGCCGCCTTTGGTAGAATAATTACATCACAAGCCACCTTCCTTCTCAGCCTCCAAAAGCCGAGAACCCACGTCCCTGTCCAGCAAATCAAGTGGCTAAGTTCCTCCTCATCGCCTCAGCAAATCTGCATCGATTTCCCTACAGTTTCGAATTGTTATACTTCCAAAACTCCTCAAACTTCTCCTTGAAACTCTCGATTTAGCCTTGGCAAGAAGTTCATAAGATAAGCTGCTAAGTTTCAACTTGTTCCACCACCTCTCCAACCTCATCCAGAATCAATCTGAATCCAAGATCCAACCTAGCCAATCTGCTTGAGATTTGTTCAGGACTTTTGTGCATATTGTTAGCCAACAATTTCGAATAAGTGCACCTCCAAAACTCCTTAAGTTGGCCACAACCTTTCTCTATAAATAGAGCAAACCTTGGGTGTATTATACACAACAAAAAGCCATAGCTCCTGCGTTGATCTATTCCAGAAACTTTCCAGCAGAAGCTTCGATATCTTTTCAGATTTTTCCCACGTCCAACTCTTTACAGCAGCAGAATTTGAAGGTGTTACCTTGTGAATTGCCAAGGATTCTAGCCACTAATAAGCCCTAAAATTCCACAATTAAAATACCAAAAAGCCACGGCAACAAGTCTGGAAATTCAGTAATTGATTCTGAATAATTCACCTTCACGATTCATCAAGTTTCAGCAAGCAAATAAGCCTTCGAAAATCTGTCCTAAAAGTCTTCGAAAAAGACACACAGTGGAGGTGTGCGGTTACTGTTCATAGTGGAAGATTTGAATCCGTTCGTTTCGTACCGTCAATTACTCAAACACGCATCAAAGCACGGTAAGTGGGCTTTTGTTATATATATTCGTTTCGTTTTCAAAAAAATCATATAGTATGTTTTAAATTCCCAATCGATATGTATTATGTTGAAATTATGAAAGTATATTTTGTAAGCACGTTAAACTCGAAATCTAATTGGATTTGGATCCCCATGACCCTGATGCGGTGGGGTGTAACCGCTAAAAGAACATTATATGGTGGTAATCCGTTGTTTCTGGATTATCCAGACCCTTTATTCGTGGGTTAGCCGATGTTATGACCTCATCTCTAGGAGGGATAAGTCTAGAGACTGATATCAGTACCAAGAAGAGAGTAGAATGCTTTACTGTGCTTAAGTATATGAAAATTATGAAACGATATGATATGTCATGGCTCGTAGGGGCAAATCAAGTATGTTAAGATACATTCATATCGGTTTATGCAAGTTTTATGATCCAAGTTTATGAAAATTATGTATATGTATGATATCGATTGTCCCCCACTTGCTGAGTGTTTTCCAAAGCACTCAACCCTTACTCTACATCCCCAGATAAGGCCGAAGAAGAATTAGAGCAAGAAGAAGAGCACCAATTTTGGGTTGGTGAAATCAAGTCCGCTGCGTAAATCAAGATCTTTTATGTTTTCCAGTTTTAAGACAATTTTAATTATTCAGTTTAGTTTTAGATTTTTGTAAATCAATTTCTTTATTGTTTTCATTTTTAAATTTATTCTTTTTTCATTTTTATACTCTATTTTCTTTTAGTTATCTAGTTATTGATTATTAGGTCTTATTGATTTCAAGTTGTTTATGGAAATCAATGCCGGTGTTATTGACCCCGGTCTCGGGGCGTGACATAATGCCTTTCAATATATTATTATTAATTAATTATTAATTAAAGTTAAACCTCTTATAAGACTAACTCCTTGTACACATACACGTAAAATGAAGAAAATTACTATTCTTTTTTTAAAATTATTGTACCACCACCCGACACTAATCAAACTAATCTCCCACAAACCAATCCTCATATTAAATCCTATCTAATCCCAAAATAAATTAATTTCCAACCAATATCCCCAAAAAAAGTTCACAACACCCTTCTATATTTACTGCTGCCTTCAAGTCCACCTTTGCATCCAAAAAACAAAGTATCAATAGTCAAAGCTTCTTGATCAAATTTACACAACAACTTTCTTTTCGGTCACAATTCCAAATTGGACGATTATTAATGAGAAAGATCATGTTTGTCATTTTTAAAGATTATCAGATATTTGCTAATAAGAACTTTTTTAAAAAAAAAAACATATAAATAAATAATCTAAATAAATTCAATATTATTATTTTATTCCAAATTAATCTTAAATCTCTTTTATCTTACTATTCTCTTCTCTACGTGTTCATTTGATTTGTCTCGCTTCTTTACACAAATATATTTGTAAGTCTATTGATATTTTTCATATTCCCGTGTAGGTCCTATATTACAATATTTTGATGTTAAATAAAATATTACAACAATTGCATCAAATTCAGTCACCTCTAAAATAAAACAATTTTCACGTTTCAATTGCAATAATATGCTGGGCGTCCCTTAGAAGAAGTTTTTGTTCGCTAAATAAGTGAACACATTGATACATGAACAGCAATCCATTTAGGGACTGAAAAATGGAGACTCCCGTAGCTACATCTCAAACCAAAGGAAGATTGGTAACAATCTTGAGCATTGATGGAGGTGGGATTAGAGGTATTATCCCTGGAACCATTCTCGCCTTTCTTGAATCCAAACTCCAGGTACTCATAAATTATTTCTTTTAATGCAAATTCCACCATTCAGACTCGGTTTATGACGTGTTTTCGGTTGATTTTGACAGAAATTAGATGGTCCAAGTGCAAGACTTGCAGATTATTTCGATGTAGTTGCAGGGACTAGCACCGGAGGTCTAGTTGCCACCATGATCACTGCTCCTGATAAAAATAATCGTCCCATTTTTCCAGCAAATAACTTACCAGCTTTTACTTTGAGCATTGCCCAAAGATCTTCCCCGACTTTGCGTAAGTAAAAGGAAGCTGCAGTCTGCGGTCATGATTTTCTTATAAAGATGATTAATGAGTTCGGCCTTGGTTTCTTAACCAAACATTATATGGGACAAAGAAACAAGAAAAATATAGAATTTTTTTCGATTTTTCACTTTATCTCTTTATTTAATGTACAACATATAATATAATACTTGTTATCGTATTATCAAGATCAATTTGCATGTCATTTTGTAGTCGAAACAGCTTCCTAAATCTGATGGGTAATGTGATCGGCGGGCCAAAGTACGACGGAAAGCATTTGAGGGTAATGACCAAGGATCTGTTGGGCAATCTAAGAGTGAGCCAGACATTGACAAATGTGGTGATTCCTACGTTTGATCTTAAGAAACTTCAACCGATTATCTTTACTGTATTTTCCTATAAGTTTATCTCAAGTTTCGCATAAAGATTGTAATTACAAGTTCATGGAATATTTGACAGGGAAAAGAAGATGTTTCCAAGAATGCTTTATTATCAGATGTGTGCTTGGGTACCTCTGCAGCTCCCACTTTTCTCCCACCGCACTATTTTGAGACTAAGGATTTTAAAGGAAAAACTCGCACATTTGATCTCATCGATGGAGCAGTTGCTGCAAACAATCCGGTGAGTGCAAGAAAAAACTTATCATATCTTTCAAAAATTTTAAACTTGAACTTTTAAGATAATTTAACTTCCAAAAGGATATTTGTTACCTTGTTTTTTGGTTCGTTTTGTAATAATGAATTTATATGTGAAAAAAAAATGGAACACCAAGATTTTTATGTGGAAAACCCCAAAAGATGGGAAAAAATCACAGGAACTAGTCAAGTATAAATTTCACAATAATAAATAAAGGAGTGATTTACAGTATGTTTAATGGAGGAAAAAGCAATGAAATAGAATGGGGAAGAAGGAGGGCTGCTGGCTGCCGATGATCTCCCTCCCCCCCCCCCTAAACCTATTGTTCTATCTCTCTCTCTTTTTAATAAGGGCTCCCATAATAGGCCTTATTATTTAAATCTTAATGAGCCTTTTTCAATAGGCCAATGCACAATGGGCTTTAGTATCTTATGTAACCGGGTCGAGCCCATAGAGTTTGGGTTCAAACCGCCCCGGGATAATATCGGGGTATCACGAGTATCCCCCTCTAGTCGAGCTAGAGTAGCGTTGTATCGACTCCAACTGGTTAGTTGAGGACCCGGATCGGTAGTCATCTCAAATGCCAAACCATGATGTGACCTTGCGAAGTGACCGCTGAGAGGTGGAATCCCAAGCGCAACGCCGTTCCCAAGCAATGTTGCCGGTAAAGCCACGACAATTTGAACGTCGATCCTTGATAAAAAAAAGGTGGCTCGCATAGCCCATACGAAGAACCGGCATAATCATAGTACTGAGCTATTGCCAATAATAGCAGGTCGGACTAGGTAGTAGGAATCCGAACCGAAGCTACTATAATCGAGAATTACGAGCTGACAAAGTAGATTGAGAGACTCGAGGTGATAAAACTGAGCCGAGAAGCAAATAAACATATATTCAAACTCCAGGAATAAGAAATATTCCGAGCAGATAAACATATACGGACTATGTTTATCTTGGTTGGGCCGACCTGAGCAAATAAAGCTCGCCCGACCTGAGCTCCAGAGATGATCCAATAAGTGCAAGAATAATCGTCCAACCTGAGTTCCTGAGACACTATATGAGCAAATAATACTCATCCGACCTGATCTGCACAAGTAATGCTCGCCCGACCTGATCTGAGCTTCGAAATAAATAAGAGCAAGCAATGCTCGCCTGAACTCCATAATCAGTAAAGCTTAGCTCAGTTCCATAACAGATAAGACTCGCCGAACTTCAGAGCATAAACATCTGGACACACAGAGCTTAATCAAAATGACGTGCTGAGCAAACAAAATATAGATGGGCTCCAAAAATAATCCATATACAGAGCAAACAAATCCGGACTAATCCGAGCTCCATAAGTAATACCGAGCCTAGGAGTAAATAAGTTGATGCGAGCTCCAGAGATGAGATATGTCGAGCAAATAACACTTGTCTGAACTCACAAAATAATAAAGTCATACGCTGAGTAAATAGATACAGCCGAGCTCCAGAGACAATCAATATGGAGCAAATAAGACTGCAGAGTGTCGAAACTGAGTTGTCATGTTGTCTTGCAAGGATGACGTTATCTTGGCCGAGCTGACCTGTTATCCGAGCAGGACTCACCTGTTACATGTGTAGCGCTGACCTGCAATAACGGCTAGAAATAATTCTAAGTAAAAATTAACTATTAAACAGGGCTGACATGTTCTCTTAGCAAGGCTGACATGCAATGACAACTAGAAATAATTCTAAGTATATAATCAAATCTTAAAACAAGGCTGACCTGCAATCACAATTAGAAATAATTCTAAGTAAAGAATTAAATCTTAAATAGGGCTGACCTGCAATAACCACTAGAAAAAATTATACGTAAAGAATTAAATCTTAAAAAGGGCAGACATGTTACCTGTGTAGTGGTGACCTGCAATAACGACTAGAAATAATAAGTAAAGATTAAATCTTAAACATGGCTGACATGTTACCTGTGCATGGCTGACCTTCAATAACGACTAGAAATAATTCTAAGTAAAGAACTAAATCTTAAACAGGGCTGATCTGTAACCTGTGTAGAGCTGACCTGCAATAACGACTAGAAATAATTCTAAGGAAAGAATTAAATCTTAAACAGGGCTGACATTTTTGACTTATCAGGGCTGACGTGCAATAACAACTAGAAATAATTCCAAGTATAGAATTAAATCTTAAACAATGCTGACCTGTTTTTGGGTAGGGCTGACCTGCTATAATAACTCTGAAAGGGTTCTAAAATAATTCTAAATATATAATTGAATAACAACAGGGCTGACTTATTTTCTGGGCAGGGCTGGCCTGTCTGAGCTCCAGAGATAATAAAACTGAGCATATAAGTCTAGCCTGGCCTGAGCTCCAGAAATAATAAACCAAACACATACAACTCGTGTGTTGATCCGAGCTCTCGAGATATAATGAACACGCTAGGCAAATAGAACTCCACTCAACTCCATAATCAATAAAGCTCGGCACAACTCCATAATATATAAACATCCCGACCTGTACAAAATATGTGACAGGGCTACCACAGCCTCATACACCTGGGTTTGAGCAACATGGCAGACCTGTGCTAATATTTTGTCAATGCCTCATACACTCGGGGTTGAGCAATCAGAGCGGACATGTGCTAATATTTTGCCAAGGCCTACACTTGGACTTGAGCAATCAGGGAGGCCCTGTGCTGATATTTGTCAATGCCTCATACACTTGGTCTTGAGCAATCATGGCGTACATGTGCTAATAAAATTCCAAGGCCTCATACACTTGGGCTTGAGGAATCAGGATGGACCCGCGCTACTAAAATGTCAATGCCTCATACACTTGGGCTTAGCAATCAGGGCGGACCTGTCCTAAACATTTGCCAGGGCCTCATACGCATGGGCTTAAGCAATTAGGGCGGACGTGTGCTGATATTTTGCCAAGGCCTCATACACTTGGGCTTGAGCAATCAGGGCGAACATGTGCCAATTTTTGTCAATGCCTCATACACTTGGACTTGAGCAATCAGGGCGGACATGTGCTAATAAAATGCCACAGCTTCATACACTTGAGCTTGAGCAATCAGTACGGCAATGTGCTAAATATTTGTGAGGACCTGATACACCTGGGCTTAGGGGTGCTTATTGGGCTGGGTCAATCCGGACCCGGCCCAAAACCGGACCGGTTAGTCCGCCTAAAATCGGACCGATTAGTCCGGTCCAAAATCGGAACCGGACTAACCGGTTCTGATTCACCCCGGAACCGGTGTCAAACCGGCCTGGAGCGGTTCCCGGGAACCAAACTGGTAGCACCGCCGGTTCTGGTGCTACCGGTTTGGAACCGATTCCGGAACCGAAACATGTTAATTTTTTTTTAAAAAAATAAAAACTAAAAACGTGGCTTTTTGTCAGCATGGCAACGACTTTATAGCTGTTGTCATGCTGAACGTTGGCAACGGCTAAGAGCCATTGCCAACGTTCATTTCTTTATTTTTTTGATTTTGTTTTTTTTTAAATCTATAAATATGTGTGAATTTTTTTCATTCTTCTCACAATTCATTCTTGCAAAATTGTATATTTCAATCTCATATTTTCCTCTCAATTGTGCTATCTACAATTTACTTATATAATATTGGCATTTTCATCTACCACTGGCGCTGGTCGTAGCCGGGGTCGCAGTCGAGGTCTCGTCCCGGGTCGTCTATCACTGAGTTCATCTTCGGCAATGAATTTGTCTGTGCCAATACCTGTGTTAAATGAAAGTTGTGATTTTTTTGCTGACCTTAATGTTGGTGGTTCCTCTATAAATGTCGAACCGCAACAACCCGAACAACCTGCCGAACCTCCTCCTGCTGCCCAAGCCCAAGAGAGACAACAAGTGGAGTCATCCGGAGCCACTACAACAGCGAGTAGACAACCGACTCGTGCCAAAAGAAGTAAGATATGTGATCACTTTGAACTCGCTCAAAAATAAGGTACTAATGAATCTGTTGCAATATGTAAATTATGTAAAATGTAATATTTATATAAACTGGTGGTTCCATTGGAGGCTCTCGAACATCTTAGTAAAAAAACATAATTTTGATAAGACAACATTACAATCATTTGGTCGAGAAGAACCACAAGCATAAATTAATGTTCTCACTGGCACGAATTTTATTTTAACTGCTGAAATTAATCGTAGGTCATTTGTTAGATATGTGATTAGACTACCTTTTATACAAGCTGAACATGCTGGTTTTATTGAATTTGCTTCGTCTATACAACCCATGTTTAAACATATTTCCAGGCACACACTAAAAAGAAATTGTATGGACGTATTTGTTGAATATATAAATACATTGTTTCAACATCTTTCTAGTTTGCCTTATAGGGTTAGCTTAACAACCGATATTTGGACAAATGTAAATTCAGATTCATATCTTGTTGTCACTTGTCATTGGATTGATGATAATTGGTGTATGCAAAAATGGATTTTGTCTTTAGATGAGTTAGATTGTGCACATATTGGTTATGTAATTGCTAAATATGTATTCAACATTCGTAGACATTATGGAATTCAGGATAAGGTATTTTCAATCACATTAGACAATGCTGCGATGCGTGATTTAAAGACCTAGCTGAAACCAATGCTTGATAGTGTTTTTTTCATGTTAGATGTGCATGTCATGTGATTAATTTGGCTGTTAAAGTTGGTTATGAGGACAATCACTCAGCATGTATTGAGAAAATGAAATATTGCTCTAAATGGTTACGCACGAGCCGTGTTAAGCGCGATTGAAAACAATTATGTTTATCTAATGGTTTAAAGCATCTTTTTTTTGAAACTAGGTTGAACTCGTTCTACAATATGTTGAATGCTATGTTACCTTACAAAGATATTTTAACTCCATTTTATAATTCATATCAAATGTCTGATAGCGATGAAAGTATTTATTTGACTAATGGGGATTGAGAATTTGTTGAAAATTGTGTATCATTGTTAGGTACTTTCAAAAAAGCGACGGAACTCTTCTCCGGTATTACTTATCCAACTTCCGTTTATTTTCTTCCTTTAGTATTTAATATTTTTGATAAGTTTATAGAATTTAGAAATGATTATGACTTGCATGCTTTTGTTAGTGTAATGGAAATTAAATTTATAAAATATTGGGAACAAATCCCACATGTGCACTGCATCA
Source organism: Haberlea rhodopensis (assembly GCA_907163345.1). NCBI lineage: Eukaryota > Viridiplantae > Streptophyta > Magnoliopsida > Lamiales > Gesneriaceae > Haberlea > Haberlea rhodopensis. The sequence goes on along the minus strand of CAJQUN010002465.1, from coordinate 6,944 downwards.
CAACATTGCTAGATCCTAGTCAATGTTTATCTTCATTTGAGATATTTTTTGAATATTATGCTAAATTTTGGGGAAGGTTGTTGACGATCAAAAGACGTCTACAATATAATCTCTCCAAAATATGTTTCAATTGTATTGTAATCAACAGGCAAATGAATCATCGCAATAAAGGCCTGCTGAAGAACAACCACAAGCTCAAACTAAAGGTGGGGGCATCAATTTGCTTAGGATGCTGGGCAGGAAAAAACTTAAGGGAAAAGCACATTCTTCTAGCACGTCGACTGAGTTGCAAATTTATCTAAATTATCAATTTGCAACGGAAGACAACTTCGACGTGTTACAATGGTGGAAGTCAAATGCAACACAATTCCCTATCTTAGCCAAAATGGCTAGAGACGTGTATGCGGTACAAGCTTCAAGCGTCGCTTCTGAATCTGCATTCTCAACATGTGGTCGAATTATTGGAGAATACAGAAGTAGTATATCTGCTGATTCGTTATGCATGCCCACGTTACTTAAAGATTGGTTTGAAGCAGAATGTAAGAATAGAAGATATGGGGCGGTTGACAAATTCGTAAATCATTATGACGAGCAAGAAGAAGAGAACGCAAAAACAATACTTATCAATTATGAAAGTGCTAAATAGTAATATTTTTTTTATTTATATTTTCAATTGCCATCTCTTTACAATTATTTGTATGCATCTATATTATGAAATGAACAAGAAATATATTGAATTTGTGATGAATATTGGGAAAACATTAACAACATTAAAAAAAATTAAATTTTTTTAAAAAAAAAACTTAAAAATTAAAAAATAAGAAAAAATTTTAAAAAAAATCCGGTCCGGACCCGATGGACCCGGAATCGGAACCGGGTCTGATTCGGTTCCTTAACGGACCAAATCAGACCGTTCCATGCTTAACGGATCTGGAACCGGCTGGTTCCAGATCGGATCGGACCAGTCCGATCCGTTAAGCACCCCTACCTGGGCTTACGCAATCAGGGCTGATATGTGCTAATAAAAAGCCAAGGCCTCATACACTTGGGCTTGAGCAATCAGGACGGACCTATGTTAAACATTTGACAGGGCCTCATACACATGGGCTTAAGCAATTAGGCGAACGTGTGCTAATATTTTGTCAATGCCTCATACACTTGGGCTTGCGCAATCAGGGCGGACATGTGCTAATAAAATGCCAAGGCCTCATACACTTGGACTTGAGCAATCAGGGCGAACATGTGCTAATATTTTGCCAAGGCCTCAAACACTTGGGATTGAGCAATCAGGGCAGACCTGTGCTAATAAAATGTCAAGGCCTCATACACTTGGGCTTGAGAGATCAGGGCGGACCTGTGCTAAACATTTGACAGGGCCTCATACACCTGGGCTTATGCAATTAGGGCGGACGTGTGCTGATATTTTGCCAAGGCCCCATACACTTGGTCTTGAGCAATCAGGGCGGACCTGTGCTAATAAAATGTCAAGGCATCATACACTTGGGCTTGAGCAATCATGGAGGACCTGTGCTAATATTTTACCAAGGCCTCATACATTTGGGCTTGAGCAATCAGGGAGGACATGTACTAAATATTTGCGAGTGCCTCATACACCTGGGCTTAAGCAATAAGGGCGGACCTGTGCTAATAAAAAGCCAATGTCTCATACACTTGGGCTTGAGCAATCAGGGCGGACCTGTGCTAAACATTTGTCAGAGTCTCATACACCCGGGCTTAAGCAATCAGGGCGGACCTGAGCTGATATTTTGTCAATGTCTCATACACTTGGGCTTGAGCAATCAGGGCGGACTTGTGCTCCGGAGACAATAAATATGTGCAAGTCATAATAGCCAAGCTCCAAAATCAACAGCTCCCATTCGAACTCCATCAATACATCCCCAGCAAATGAGTTCACCCGGACACCAAAACCAATAAAGATCCCGAGCTGACATAACCGGGGCATACAGCTAGTTGCATGCCCGAGCTGAACTACTGAATATGGGCTTACTGCGAGATTGCATGCCTGAGCTGTAGTGCACTAAGTCGATTGAAACAATGAAATAGTGCAACACAACATATATATGTACTTTGAAGTAGCTTAAAAGGAAATAACTGTAAGTAACGGCATGTAGATCGAGCACCGAAGTTGTAAGTCCTCACTACCTTAATCGTGATTTAAGGGCATAAAGAGAGCTAATCATACATTCATCAGAGTATAAGGGTTCATGTTAATATAATGAGCTTGAGGCTAACGTGCCAAAATAAAATTCCAAAAAGAATTAGTTACATTCCAAACAAAATGAATGTGAATGCTATAGATTTACACTACTCCTGAGTAAAGACTATACAAAAGAATTCCATGTTCTTCTAAACCAGTAGCACTAGCCCTCACACAACTCACCACATCAACCTTTGCCTTAGCCATCCATGTTGAAAGCTCTTACAGGAACAACCCAAAACACGAGCATATAATAAATCATATCCACAACAATATGATATAATGAAAAAACGCATAAACCATCAATACAAAATACTTCATGTATTCAATGCATTTAAATGCTCTCTATTGTTGTCCCTGTTAATTCATATTTTATAATCATCAGATTATAATACTGTTTAATAATGTCATGACATATATCCATACTACCAATACCAATAACCAAATCATAGTCTTGTTATAACAGTGGCATTGTAATGCCCCTCGCTTCGACATGACAACGGCATTATAATATCCCTCGCTTCGACATATCAGCGGCATTATAATATCCCCCGCTTCAATATGACAGCGGCATTATCCTCGCTTCGGCATATTAGCGGCAAATATTATGTCACATCGCTACGATATGACAGCGGTAAGTATTCTATTCATCGCTTCGAAATGACAGCGGCAAGCATTATAATCATCACTCGAATATGACGACCCAGATAAACATACACCAAGTATCCAATTCATTCATCCACAATGCATAATCAATATGTAATAAATACATTTTACTATCGATGCTCGTACGTCTCTCTACGTACCTTTCTTCCAAAATGTTGGGGTGTTTACAAAATTTTATCCCCTGCGTTGTGCCGCCACCTTGGAAGGCTCTACACAATTGCACAATCCAATATTAGAAGCCATATAATATCTCATCACAAAAATCCCAACAAAATATCAAAATTCCACATTTTCCACTATTCATACCTCACGATCGATGGGCCCTAGCTCGCTATCGATCGCGAGGCGATCAAATTTTGGCACCAAATTTCTGCCATGCTCGCTCGATCGAGATGGCACTCTCGATCGATCGCCGCGACTCGTCGATCGTGACTCCACACCGATCGATCGCGTGCTCTGTAAATGAGAGAAAACACCATTTATGTATACAAAACTAATGCTAAACCAACATACACCATAATCCATCAATCCTCATCAACCCACAACCCATAAACCTCCATAATACCACCATATAACAACACAACAACTCAACTCAACAAAATACATCAATACATGCCATTTTCGCCAAATCCATAAACCCAACTCAATCTAACATGCTTAACATTCAACATACAAGATTCTTACCACTTTAGCTTCAACTCCTTGCAAGTTTCAAGCAAATCAAGGTTTGAAATTCCTTTTCCTTCTTCTTCTTGTTGGGCGATTTTTGAGGGAAATGGGGAGAGAGAAGATGTGTGATATGAAGTGTGTGGTAGGGAAGTGAAGTAGGTAAGGGGGGTGAGGTAGGAGTGTGCAAGCAATGCAAAAGCATGTCCTAACATTTAATCATGATGTCCAAGCATTTAGCATGTAGTAGTAATTATCGTCACTTGATAATTTAAAGCATTTAATCACTAAAATGCATCACCAATACCAACTAGACATGCTTTTTCCAGATTAACTAGAACCAATTTCAATTGAACCATGCCAAACTTACTAACTTCACACCATGCATCACATGCACCCTGAAATGTATAACCAGTTCATGCCCACCGCATAACTATTACATTTCTCAATCACAAATAATTATAACTCCATGTTAACCTCATAATCGTCTTTAAAACCACAATGCACATGATTATTTCAGGGAAATCACAATACTCCACTTCGAAATTTGCATACACTTACCAATACCAATCGAAAACATAAATTCACATACCAGAAAACAGTTCTGGGTACTGCTGCATCATATGTCGCTCCGTCGCTCCGTCCCACGTGCCTCCTCGACACCCCTACGATCCCACTGAACTTTAACCATCGGTATCACCTTGTTCCGAAGTCTGCAATCAGCTCGATCCAGAATTCTAACCGGCCGTTCAACATAAGACTCATCAGAGTCTAAATATACTTCTGAAGGCTACAACACATGAGACGGATCGGCTCATACTTCCTCAACATTGACACATGAAACACGTCATGATTGTCAGATAACGATGCTGGCAAAGCCAGACCGTAGCCAAGGTGCCAATGCGCTGCAAGATTTCATAAGGACCAACATAACTCGGTGACAATTTCCCGCGCATTCCAAGTTAAGTCATACAATCTCGGGTTCCAATAAGTGTGTAATTCAAATGGGGAATAAAAAACAAAAAAGTAAGTCTCCAATTACTTCAAAATAAAACAGACTTATTTTTATAGGCAAGCTGTTAGGGAATGACCAAAGCGGCTGCATTGATAGGAGTTATCAATCAAGAGTTGAAGTTCGTCTATAATTAATCCTGCACATCACCAAATAATTTGTGAAAATAATCAAAAAGAGATGCATGCCTCACTCACCTTTTAAAAAGAGTAAAATATATTTCTAACCATATCCCAATTTAGAGAATTTCTTTTAAAATCATTATCATTTTTTTGCTCTATCATTCACCTTACCGCAAACAAATGAAGGACAAGTTGAGGTACAGCTGAGCGACCCGATGGACTGCCCTAACCACACGAGATGCTGCCATCGGTGTCTTGGTCATTTCCCTTTAGGTGCATGACATTGGCATCCACCAACCCAAAGAAAGGATGTCCCCCAGTGTCACACCCCAAATCACATCTATTTTACTACAAGTTATTATAGCTAGCTACGTAAAAATTTCGGCAGCATCTCCTTTATTTGTATAACATCCGAAGAAACAACACAATAAAATATATAAGATTCATATCACCAGAAACACCATCATACTATTTACATACAATTCTTTACTTTCTCAAAGTAAAATTTTCAAAAGATAGTTCCGCAGATTTAAAAAAGAAAATTAACAAAATACCCCCAAAATACCCCCAAGAAACCCACATGCTTTTCAAAAGATAAATCTGCAGGCTCAAAATCAATCAATATATACATAATCACATAACCAGCAGGTCGTCATCCATGTACAGTAGATCTCAGAAACCCGTAGGAGCTCATCACCTTGCCCAGTAAGTCTGAGTCTCAGATATCTCCATGCTCACCTACAATGCATTAACTATATGAGCTAATGCCTAGTAAATAAAAATCATGCATGCTATGAAAATGACATGAGACAACAATAACATGTACCGAGATGCATACTCGAAAATATATAACGTTTTATCCAAATTCATATTTTTCCTAAGCCCCTTGACCCACTTACTATGCACCGGAACAGAGCTCTGAGGAATATCAATAAGCACACAGCCATAGGCTCACAGCCAATATAGTGGATTGATACAGTCGAATGACCCATCCTCCCGTGACCCCCAGAGGCACACATCACCGAACAACCTCTGCGGTCACCTGAGAAGTATCACACCCCATCATCAATCAAAAGAAGAATATCAGCAAGTGGTCCATCCCCTCATGATTACCATGGGCACATCTCGAACAACCCTTTTAATTCTCTGAGGAGTATCCCACCGATGTACTCAACATATCATATAAGTCTGCCTCGCAAACCTCGGTGCCATAGCAGTGGTCAACAAAATATTTTCCTTTTTCTCAAAATAATGTCGTGCATGCCAGACATCAAATATGCTCATGTTTTATGCATGCACGTGTGTATGCAGATGAATAATCAATTCAGTTACAACATATGAACTAACGCATAACATCTCCAATATCACATTTATTCAACCATCCATATCACAATTAATACGACAAATAATACTATGTTCAAGCACTGTAGTTGCAGATGGATTTTTACTTACCTTTCATGCATTGGTTGATGTCTTAGTCTGGGATTTCTCAATTATTACTTCTCAGTTAGGTGGTACAATCTGTAAAATTACAAATATCAATACTATGATAGATCAATAAATTAACTATATTTATATAATTATTATTCTTACCAAGAGCCTCTGTTTAGTTAACATAAATCAATTATTTATTTTTTACTCGGAGATTGAAATTTAACATACATGAATTTCTAATTTTGACTTCACTAATCATTATCTCGAATGTACAGCTCATGAATTGAACTGCTAATGGAGAGAGCCCGTACCATTTGCACTTAATTAGTGATTGATGATCTACAATATAGTCCCTAATCTCGATGCTAACTATCAACCGCTATTATTTGAAAATCTCATAACAGAGCAAAACAACATTAATCCCAAAACTTATTGACTTCTAGGTATAACATTTAATTCTAGCATTAAAATTCCTATAAAATTAAAAGTACAACATAATCTTAAATTTCTTGTCGAATATTGTTTATCATCGTTCAATCTGTCACATATATTAATTTCATAATTATTTAGCAATAATAGAAATTTGGCATTTTCATAAATGCAAGAAAATCCAAGAAACTATCTCAAATTGAAGCTGGCAACTCAAAGATTCCAATATATAATTTGTTTGAAATTTCGACGGCGTTACGATGTCTGAAAATTTAGAAATCCACGAGAACCCTTTTATTTCTTCCCTACGCTTTCGTGTTCTGTATGATATATTGTGAAAATGTGTGTTTTGTCTTACTAATCCATCCATACATATATCACAAATTACAAGGTTAAG